>MCJB01000564.1:18671-40868 GCA_002018475.1 Nicotiana obtusifolia | reverse complement strand
CCTTACCACTATAACTTTGTGAGAAGTAATTGGGCTCAGGTTCTTCTAGTAAAACATCCTGAGGGGTCGGTCTATGATAGTAGTACATCCTTTGTACTGGTTTTCTAGCAAACTTTTATGAGATTTTATTAATCTCATCAGAAAGTTTTTCCTTTCTTTCTTCGCTAGATAAATTTTCTAAGTTTAAAGGACTAATCTTAAATCCTTCAAATTTCTTATTAAGAAGTTTCTCCAAGTCATCTAGACTTTTCAATTTAAAGTCTTTGACTTCTGGAGGGGGTTGGATACTGGCAGTCGCTATTTGCTCCTTACCTTTTATAGATCCTTGTTGCTAATTTTTTGGACTTCTGCTATAAGCTTGTCCAATTTATCACTGATAGAAGCTACCTGTTCACTCAGAATACTAACATAGATATTTGTATAATTGTTCTTTGTCAACATCGTATTCAAATTTCTAGCAGTAATAGTACCAGTATTATCATCAAACAATTTAGAAAAGGCAGTATAATATATAACCTTATCTTTTTCTCCCATTTGGAAAGATGTTTGCTGTGGGAAAACAGATTTAGTAACTTCCCCACTACTGAGCCTATAATATCTTTCTAGCATGGAAATATAACCATCAATATATTTAGACATGAACCAAGGCACAAAAGCTATAATCTTGTTATGTCTACTAATGTCATTATAAAAATCATCTTGAAAAAGCTTTATTAATTTTTCATTGAAGTTATCAAAAAAAACAGTTTCTAAAAAGTTCCCATCTAAGTTTTTTAAATTCTGCAGAAATTAATTTTCTTGCCGGTGATCCCGGACTAAAATCTATTTGATGGCTACTGTCCATGTAAACCATTTGAAAAATCTATTTCCGATTCGGTTGGGTCTGGAACAGCACTAGCAATATTATCTGTGCTAATTTTATAGCATTAATTCTATCATTTTCTCTAATCTGTGAGGTAGATGCTCTTGAAGGAAAATCTACCTTATAATCAACAGGAGAGATATATGAGGAATTGGATCTAGTTAATCTAGATGAATAACTGATATTATCAATTTGATCTGGTTCATTGAACCTGATCTTAACAGTTCCATCTGAAGCTTGTTCAACTTCTGTGATTTCACTGTTAACATTATTTTGAAGAGCTATCGCTTCCTCAATGACCCATTCTTTGGGAAAATCTATCTCATCCCATTTAATAGGTCTTCTTCTAACAACTTTAGATTTACTAAAATTAGTTTCTATCAAAATAGTTTCATTTTTGAAATCCATCATTTTGCACATAGGATTCAAAGTATATAAAGGCTTATAATAAATTCTATAACAAATGCATATAACTTCAGTACCAGGCAGATAATCATAACCATGGAGTTTAATACTCAATATTAAAGCATTTAGCGAATTATCATCACTTAATGAAATCTGCAAATTAGGATAAGTATTAAAATATACAGGGCCATAAGCCAAACTGGTTTGTACTGTCCTTATTAGGGATTTTTTCCAGTTTTGGTTTCTACTATCTCTGAGATCTGCAATAAAGCTTTCAGAGATAGCTGGCCACCGCCTGATCGACCTCCCCCTTTAGGGCGACCCCTGGCTGCCTGGCATCCACCCCTAGCTGGCTGGGCGGGTGGTAAAGCAACTGGAGCAGAAGTCGAGGGCTGACCCCTCTACTGGGACAATCTAGCACCACGATGACGATGAGGACTATGCCTCCACATGTGGCCCATCTCGCCACACTTATAGCAAGGTGGTGAATGCCACACCACTAGACTCAAGGATCCCGGCTGTACGGAGCATCCGCTGACACTTGTCAAGAAAACCCTGGGCATCCTCGCCCTCAGCACCACTGAATGACGGAGGCTGGAGTCTGCCAAACCTCTCAAGACGATGCTGCTCATCATCTAGCATAACTGGTACCATGAACTCCTGGGTTGGTGCAACCGGCTGGGCTGGAGGTGCCCCCGACATCTGAGGTCCCTGCACTGCCTGCTCAGGTGTGCGAGCAGCGGTGGTCCGATTGCCTCCCCCGGCCTGTGAAGTAGCTGCTGTTGTGGTGGCTGAAACCGCCTGAGCTAGGCTCGTGCAAACTGATAAAATCTTAGCCAAGGTCTCCTGAAGACCTGGAATAACGATAGGCACAGCTAGTGCCTGAACCGGTGCCACTGGAGCCTGATCCTGAGCTGGGGCAGCTGGTGGATCAACAGGTGCTGCCCTAGCAGCTCTACTTCTGCCACGACCACGACCGCGTCCGAGGCCTCTGGTGGCCTCAGTGGGTGGCATTGGTGATCATCCACCTCGTCCAGTATCTCGCGTCCTCACCATCTGTGAGAGAATATGATAACAGAAGTTTTAGTGTTCGGATCAACAAGCTCGCATGACAAGAATTTCAAGAATATGAAGTGCTCCTAAAAAGGTTCTGCAGCCTTTCGAAGATAAATACAGACATCTCCGTACCGATCCGCGAGACTATACTAAAACCGCTCATGACTCGTGAGCCCTATGTAACCTAGGCTCTGATACCAAGCTGTCACAACCCTAACCCCGAACCCGGTCGTGATGGCGCCTCTCGTGAAGACAAGGCCAGCCAATTCAAACAAAATCTCATTTTAAGCAGTAAATTAACAAGAAAACAATACAAGCATAGCTTACTAGCAATCATTCGCGGAAAATATTGTTAACCATCCCGACTACAGCCCAAACTGGGGTGTCACAATGTCATGAGCAACTAATGAATCCTAATAACAAGATTACTAATTACAATATCTGGCACAATTTTTGAAGAACATAGGAACAACAAGATGAAAGAGATACGGGGCTGCGGACGCCAACAACTACCTCGTAATCTCTGAATCACCGCATGGACAGGAGGAATCAATACTCCGGGGCGGAACCAACAACGCCTGAATCTGCACACATGGTGCAGGGAGTAATGTAAGTACTTCCAACTCAGTGAGTAATAAGCATAAATAACGACTGAAAGTAAGAAAACACACAAAGCACAAGGCATTCTATAATGAAGCATTTAAAACATCATTCGCAAACAGTAAATCAGTGAGAAATTCAAGAAAAAAAAATCTCTTTTCAGCAGGTAAAAACATGTGAAGTAAAACATCGCCCCTCGGGCTATATATATCAACAAATCCGCCCCTCGGGCTATCACATGGAACAACATTAGCCCCTCGGGCTATCACATGAAACAACATCAGTCCCTCGGGCTATCACATAGTATAATATCAGCCCCTCGGGCTATAATTCACATCACAATGGGTACCCGTGCTCACTGGGGGTGTACAGATTCCGAGTGGGGCCCCTTATGGCCCAAGCGCAATATCAAGCCACCTCGTGGCATATATCTAGGCCCTCGGCCTCATATCAATCAAGCCACCTCGTGGCGTATATACAGTATCTCAGGCCCTCGGCCTCATATCAGTCACAAGCCACCTCGTGGCACATAAAGTATCTCAGGCCCTCGTCCTCATATCACTCAGTAAAATCTCACATCTGGCCCTCAGCCGCACTCAGTCAGAAAAATCATCAAAAGTCCCTCGGGCTATAGTAAAACAGTAGTCCTCAGCCCAAAAGCATCATTTAAAATATTATTTAAGTCTCAAAAACTGAGTAAAAGTAGCTGAGTTGTAAAACAGTGTAAATAGCATGACTAAGTTCAAGTAATAAGTCAAAATAGTGAGGAAACAGTGATAAAAATCCCCAAAGGGTTCAAATAATTGCCACGAAGCCCAAATATGGCAATCAGCCCAAATCATGATGATAACAAATAAGTTTCAGTCAAATACGCGGTAAAAATCATCAATCGGGACGGGCCAAGTCACAATCCCTAGTAGTAAACGACCACACGCTCATCATCGAGCGCGTGTCTCACCTCAATATAGCATTATGATGTACAATTCGGGGATTCAAACCCTCAGAACATCATTTACAATCACTACTCACCTCGAACCGGCTAAATCCCTAGCCCGCGACGCCTTTGCCCCTCGAATTGGCCTCCACGCGCGTCGAATCTACCCAAAATCGAAACAAATACGTCACAATTAATTCGATTAAGTCAATACAATATATAGGAATAAATTCCATATGAAAATAGTAATTTTTCCAATAAAATTCGAAATTTGCATTTAAATTCGCCCGTGGGGCCCACGTCTCAGAACCCGACAAAAGTTACAAAATCTGAACACCCATTCCGATACGAGTTCAACCATACCAAATTTACCAAATTCCGATAACGAATCGACCTCCAAATCTTAAATCTAAACTTAAGGGTTTTCCACAATTTCTCCAACTTAAATCCCAAATAAACACTAAAATAGCGATATACTGAGGTAATTTGACCAAGCTTTATTGCAGCTCTCAGAGATGGTAGAAACCAAAACTGGAAAAAATTCCTAATAGGGACAGTACAAACCAGTTTGGCTTATGGCCCTGTATATTTTNCAAAGAAGTGGAGAACAAGCACAGCAGCAGAAACATCATACACAGTAGTAACAACCTGGTCAACATTAACAACAAGCAACCATTGCTGCAGTGGTGTCCTTCCTTGTATGAGAAGGAACACTCACCCAGTAGAATTACGAATACTTGTATTTTTGTATAGTTGACCTAAAGACACTATTCATCGTTTTTGTATATATGACTGTCAATCCATGTTATAAGATCCACAGCTATTACATCACTATAGGTTAACTCACCTTAGCTATCTAGGTACAGTTGGTCACCAAATGTGGGTGATCAAGGATGTACACCTTCCCTATATGGAGGTCAGGTCGATGCCCCCCTCCATCATTGTACTTTCTATTATTATATTTATGAAAATCAGCCCTACTGCATTAAAAAAAAAATAAAAAAAAATTAAAAAAAAAATAAAAAAAAAATAAAAAAATAAAAAAAAAGATAAATCTAGCTATATGACAATCAGTTTTTATTAAAAATTTTTGATTATATAAATCAATCTGAAACTTTAAAACACATTTAACTATAGCCAAGATTTCTTTAGCTACAGTTGCATAATTTTTCTGAGAATTATTCCATTTTCCAGAATAAAATTGGACAAGATATTCCTGTTTATTACTAGGACATATCTGCTTCAGTATTCCACCATAGCCTATATCAGAGGCGTCAGTTTCAACCACTTTAATCCAATTTGGGTTAGCAAGGGTTAAACATGGAAGGTTATTAACCTTCTTCTTAATGATTTTAACAGCATCAGTATGACTGTTAGTCCAAGGCTTTGGATTCTTTTTGAGTCTATCATAAAGAATAGCAGTATCCTTGGCTAAATCCTTTATAAAAGGAGAAATATAATTAAGACTGCCCAAAAATCTCTGTAATTGAGTTTTGTCAGTAATAACATCAGGGAATTTAGAAGCAAATTCAATGCTACGATTAATAGGAATTATTTTTCCCTTTTCAATATTATGACCTAAAAATCTAATATTAGTCTGAAAAAGATTCATTTTTGGTTTAGAAATAACTAAACCATTCTGTATAATAATTTTCTTAAATATTTCTAAGTGTCTAAAATGACTTTCAATATTTTTGAAAATATCAAAATATCATATATTTAAACTATTATGAAATTAGTATAAGAAATAAAGATATCATCCATAATCTTCTGAAATTCAGAAGGAGCATTTTTCAGACCAAAAGGTATAACATTCTACTCATATTGTCCCATTGGAACATTAAAAGCGATTTTATATCTGTCTGATTCAGATATTTGAATCTGCCAATAGCCTGATTTAGATCAAACTTTAAGAATATAATCGCATCATGAAGTCTATCCAATAAATCCTTTTTATTTGGAATAGGATATCTGATCCATTTTAGCGTCTTATTAAGGGGCTTATAGTTTATAACTAGTCTAGGAACACCACGTTCCTGTTCTGCATGTTTATTAACGTAGAAAGCAGTGCAAGACCATTTGGACTTTGAAGGTTTTATTAAACCTTTTTCTATTAGAGAATCAATTTCTTTTTTGCATAATTCCAAATATTCGGAATTCATTTGGCATGGCCTGGCTTTAGTTGGGATATTATCCTCTGAAAATCCTTCTTCATAAGGAAGACTTAATATATGATGTTTCCTATTTCAAAATTGATTTGGATGATCACCACAAATTTGTAAAGAAAATTGATTTTTTATTGAACCAATTTTTTCTATTAGTTTTGGAGCTTTCAAATCTTGCTCAATAGTAAGACTACAAATTTCATTTTTGAGAAAATCAATCTGCTTATTTTTTGCAGTAATATTATTAGGAATAATTTCATTCAAAAATCTTTGAATTGGTTGAGTTATAAATTCAAAAGTAATAGATTTACCTTTATAGGTACCTGTAAAACTATTAGCATCCCGGTTAGTAAAAGGCATGATTTTATGAAAAAATGGCACGCCTAATATTATATCCTGATGAATATTTTTTATTAAAATAAAATTTTCAGGAATACAAATACTATCTTTACAAATAAAAGCTTTAGGTAATTTATAAGTAATACTCATATGCTGACCACTAGCATTTTTTAATCTATGAGTGGTTTTATGAAAATATCTAGAAGGTATTATTCCTTCTTTTATGCAATTTAAATCTGCACCACTATCAAATAATGCAACAAACTCTTTTTTAAAATTATAATCAATTAAAAGAGTTACCTTTATTAGAAATTTCTGCGTAGTGAAGAACTGTAATTTCTGCAAAAATTCATTGTCAGGTAAATTCATAGTTCCTAAAAAGTCATCTTTATTCTTCATATTAAAAGTACTAGGACCAATGTCTAATTCAGTAATATCATTACTGAATTCTAAATTTGGGGCAATCTGAAGATTTTCTAACTTAATAATCCTCTTATCTAATGCTATATTAGAAGCCTTTAGATTTGAGACTTCATTCTTGAGATTATTAATCTCTTCTTTCAAGTCTTGAGCAGTGGTTGGCCTGTCAATGGCCTGAGATTTTTCTCTTAAAATCCTTTTAATATCAGACATTGTGTAAGGATCCTTTTGAGAAGGAATTCCTTCTATTTCAGAATTCATAGAACTATTATCCTTAACGGGATCTATCTTATCTATAATCTGGGATCTTAATTCAGGATCCTTTATGACTCGAAGGAGTTCTAATAAACTATCATTTGTAAGGAAATTTATATCTAAATCCTTAAACTGAGAATAAATATTATAAAACTCATCTTCTGTGTTGTTATCACAACAACCACCTTGCATTTGCTTACAAGGTCCACACTCTGAATCTGATGAAGAATAGTATTCTTCATTTTGTAACACTTTCAAATCTTCATCAGTTAAAGATTCTGTGTCACTGCGTACTGGAGAATTATCCCTTGAAAAATTCAAAAGGATCTTATATAACGAATCCTTAATACTATCATCCAGGTCAAGGTTCTTGATCTTATCTTTAATCTTACAATCTTTGGCGTAATGGTCTACTTTACCACACTTATAACAGGCATTGGGCTTAACGGATTTGATAAAATCCTTTCTCTTCTTATAACTAGATCTTCTCTTTTCGGTATTCTCCCTTCTCTTTTTAGGATTTATTTTCTTTTTTCTCTTGTACCTATAAGGCTCTTTTTGGTCTTTCTTCTTCCTATGAGGTTTCTTAATTTTGGGGATATCTATAGCAAATTGCTCACAGAACTCTCCTAAATGTTGTCTCTCATTTAGACGGTATTTCTTAATCTTTTGGTTTAGCTTAATCTCATTACAAAGAGCTAAACCTTCCTAAGTGCATACACTAATCAGCTTACCATAAGTATAATTATTGTAATCTATACTCATAGCAGTACCTCTAAGGGTCTTCCTAATTCTTTCAGCAAATAAAGTGGGAAGCCCATCTATAAACTTAGACTTCCAGTGAGTACTATTACTGCTAGAAATTTGAATACGATGTTGACAAAGAACAATTATACAAATATCTATGTTAGTATTCTGAGTGAACAGGTAGCTTCTATCAGTGATAAATTGGACAAGCTTATAGCAGAAGTCCAAAAAATTAGCAACAAGGATCTATAAAAGGTAAGGAGCAAATAGCGACTGTCAGTATCCAACCCCCTCCAGAAGTCAAAGACTTTAAATTGAAAAGTCTAGATGACTTGGAGAAACTTCTTAATAAGAAATTTGAAGGATTTAAGATTAGTCCTTTAAACTTAGAAAATTTATCTAGCGAAGAAAGAAAGGAAAAACTTTCTGATGAGATTAATAAAATCTCATAAAAGTTTGCTAGAAAACCAGTACAAAGGATGTACTACTATCATAGACCGACCCCTCAGGATGTTTTACTAGAAGAACCTGAGCCCAATTACTTCTCACAAAGTTATAGTGGTAAGGAAATCTATGAATGGAACATAGATGGATTCATGGATAGACAGATTTATATTCAGGTACATAGAATGCTTATGTATAGTACTATCTGTAAGGTAAATAATAATTCTGAGAAAGCCATAGCTGATATGATTATAGCAGGGTTTACTGGCCAATTAAAAGGCTGGTGGGATAATTATTTGACTAATAGTCAAAGAGCAGATATTTTAGGAGCTGTTAAAGCAGAAAATGGACAGAATGTGCAAAATCTAGTCTATTCTTTAGTTCTTAATATTATAGAACATTTCTCAAGAAGATGGTCCGATAATAGTGAGACCATCAGAACTATGCCTCAAAACCTAAGGTGTCATACACTCACTGAATTTAGATAGTATAAGGATGTATTCCTTTCAAGAGTTATGGAATTACCCGAGTGTAATAGTACTCACTGGAAGTCTAAGTTTATAGATGGGCTTCCCACTTTATTTGCTGAAAGAATTAGGAAGACCCTTGGAGGTACTGCTATGAGTATAGATTACAATAATTATACTTATGGTAAGCTGATTAGTGTATGCACTCAGGAAGGTTTAGCTCTTTGTAATGAGATTAAGCTAAACCAAGAGATTAAGAAGTACCGTCTAAATGAGAGACAACAATTAGGAGAGTTCAGTGAGCAATTTGCTATAGATATCCCCAAATTAAGAAACCTCATAGGAAGAAGAAAGACCAAAAAGAGCCTTATAGGTACAAGAGAAAAAAGAAAATAAATCCCGAAAAGAGAAGGGAGAAGACCGAAAAGAGAAGGTCTAGTTATAAGAAGAGAAAGGATTTTATCAAATCCGTTAAGCCCAATGTCTGTTATAAGTATGGTAAAGTTGGCCATTACGCCAAAGATTGTAAGGTTAAGGATAAGATCAAGAACCTTGACCTGGATCATAGTATTAAGGATTCGTTATATAAGATCCTATTGAATTCTTCAAGGGATAATTCTCCAGTAAGCAGTGACACAGAATCTTTAACTGATGAAGATTTGAAAGTGTTACAAAATGAAGAATACTATTCTTCATCAGATTCAGAGTGTTGACCTTGTAAGCAAATGCAAGGTGGGTGTTGTGATAACAACACAGAAGATGAGTTTTATAATATTTATTCTCAGTTTAAGGATTTAGATATAAATGTCCTTACAAATGATAATTTATTAGAACTACTTAGAGTCATAAAGGATCTTGAATTAAGATCCCAGATTATAGATAAGATAGATCCCGTTAAGGATAATAGTTCTAAGAATTCTGAAATAGAAGGAATTCCTTCCCAAAAGGGTCCTTACACAATGTCTGATAATAAAAGGATTTTAAGAGAAAAATCCCAGGCCATTGACAGGCCAACCACTGTTCAAGACTTGAAAGAAGAGATTAATAATCTCAAGAATGAAGTCTCAAATCTAAAGGCTTCTAATATAGCATTAGATAAGAGGATTATTAAGTTAGAAAATCCTCAGATTGCCCCAAATTTAGAATTCAGTACTGATATTACTGAATTAGACATTGGTCCTAGTACTTTTAATACGAATAATAAAGATGATTTTTTAGGAACTGTGAATTTACCTGACAATGAATTTTTGCAGAAATTACAGTTCTTCACTACGCAAAAATTTCTAATAAAGGTAACTCTATTAATTGATTATAATTTTAAAAAAGAGTTTGTTGCATTATTTAATAGTGGTGCAGATTTAAATTGCATAAAAGAAGGAATAATACCTTCTAGATATTTTCATAAAATCACTCATAAATTAAAAAATGCTAGTGGTCAGCATATGAGTATTACTTATAAATTACCTAAAGCTTTTATTCGTAAAGATAATATTTGTATTCTGAAAATTTTATTTTAATAAAAAATATTCATCAGGATATAATATTAGGCGTTCCATTTTTTCATAAGATCATGCTTTTTACTAACTGGGATGCTAATAGTTTTACAGGTACCTATAAAGGTAAATCTATTACTTTTGAATTTATAACTCAACCAATTCAAAGATTTTTGAATGAAATTATTTCTAATAATATTACTGCAAAAAATAAGCAGATTGATTTTCTCAAAAATGAAATTTGTAGTCTTACTATTGAGCAAGATTTGAAAGCTCCAAAACTAATAGAAAAAATTGATTCAACAAAAAATTAATTTTCTTTATAAATTTGTGGTGATCATCCAAATCAATTTTGGAATAGGAAACGTCATATATTAAGTCTTCCTTATGAAGAAGGATTTTCAGAGGATAATATCCCAACTAAAGCCAGGCCATGCCAAATGAATTCCGAATATTTGGAATTATGCAAAAAAAAAAAATTGATTCTCTAATAGAAAAATGTTTAATAAAACTTCAAAGTCCAAATGGTCTTGCACTACTTTCTACGTTAATAAACATGCAGAACAGGAACGTGGTGTTCCTAGACTAGTTATAAACTATAAGCCCCTTAATAAGGCGCTAAAATGGATCAGATATCCAATTCCTATTAAAAAGGATTTATTGGATAGACTTCATGATGCCATTATATTCTCAAAGTTTGATCTAAAATCAGGCTATTGACAGATTCAAATATTTGAATCAGACAGATATAAAACCGCTTTTAATGTTCCAATGGGACAATATGAGTGGAATGTTATGCTTTTTGGTCTGAAAAATGCTCCTTCTGAATTTTAGAAGATTATGAATGATATCTTTATTTCTTATACTAATTTCATAATAGTTTAAATAGATGATATTTTGATATTTTCAAAAAATATTGAAAGTCATTTTAGACACTTAGAAATATTTAAGAAAATTATTATACAGAATGGTTTAGTTATTTCTAAACCAAAAATGAATCTTTTTCAGACTAATATTAGATTTTTAGGTCATAATATTGAAAAGATGTTTGCGGTGGAAAGATGTTTGCGGTGCGAAAACAGATTTAGAAGCATCTTGACCATAGACCTTTCCTGTTTCTTTAGTTTTCAGAAGCATCTTACTCCAGAACTTTGTGTAAAAAATTCTATTCAAACAGGGAAATCCTTTATCGGTATATCCAATTTCAATATCTCATTTCATAATCCATGGAATTGAAAATTTTATAAAGAAATACATTAAGGCCATTCCTTCAAAAAAGATATTATCTTTTTGTAGAGTTATTAACTTGAGTGATAATTCAACCCATTGAGTATATAAACTTTTATAATCAACCGGTAAAATATCTATTGATGGCCCATATAGAATCCACCATTCACAAAACCAATTGGGTAATTTTTGCTCAAAAATATTAGCACAGATTTTTATGAACCATGAATGTTTCCTATTAGGATTTTCATATAAAAAAGTCTTATGAAGACTCGGATATGATCCCAATAATTGAATTTAACAAGAAATTTTTGTTCAGGGTGGATATAATCATTTTCCTTTAAAGTAGTAATTCCCCATTCATCAGCGGGAATAATATGTTTGATTATTAACTTGGAAAAGTTATAAACTTTTCTAGTAGTTGATTGATAGAAATGCTGAATTTCAGCTGAACCTGTTGATAGTAAAATCAGCTCATAATTCATCCTATACTTATAAGTGGTTGTGGCATATGATGCGGTATCAAGATATCTGGCCATTATTTGCCATGGATTATCTTTCCATTTGAGATCTGATTGTTCCAAAATAATTATTAATTCTTTTTGCTGATTCTTGTTATAAACCTCATTTTCTTGGCCTTCATCTGCCAAGGCTGTTAAATAAGATGATGGGTTATCACCCGTATTTTGCTGCTTGGATTTTATAAATTCCAAGAATTCCCTGTACATGGGGTGGTCAGTATTAACCCCTGAATTTTCTGCAAAATTGTGGATTTAAGGTAAGTATTTTACCTTATTTTTCTCTTTTAAATTCTTGACATTCTATAATTTGATTTTTAATGTAAGCAAAGACAATAAATTTTGATAACAACTCTAATGGAGTTTGTAAAAAATTATAACCACCCGAAATGGTAAAATTTTTATGCCTTTCCATGATCAAATTCATGTATAATTGTGGGCACAAGAAGTGAAAATCCGTCCTATTGAATTTGCTTCATTCTCTTTCCCTTAAGAGAATATGGTAGAAGTATGTGACAAGTTTGAAAGAAGATAAAATTATTACCGTGAAGGTATCAATGGATATGGACGTGGCAATAGATGAAATCATAATCATCATCATTGTAGTAATGAGAACAATAAGGATTCTCAAAATAGTCCTTCACTCTGTGAAATTAATGGTTGTCATCATTTGACATGAGATTTCATAAAGCACATATAGATGACTATGATCATTCATGACGTGAATGTGATAACATGTGATTTATGAATACATATTCATTCTTGGAAAAATATAAACGTGCTAGTTGTAGTGAATATGCCACGCTCACCTCTAGAAAGAGGTTTGAGATGAAATAAGAAAATAATTTTATTATTATGGCATGAATGGTCATTGATCACGTACATATTGTGGTTATGCCATAATATATTGCACCACACTCACCTCTAGAAAGAGGTTTGAGATGAAATAAGAAAATAATTTTATTATTATGACATGAATGGTCATTGATCACGTACATATTGTGGTTATTCCATAATATATTGCAATGTGATTATTACAGGGCAAAAGTAATGAAAGTACCATATTTTGCCTATAATGGTTTTGACCATAACCATAATAGTATAACTTCCTCCTTGAAAGATATATTTACGATATGGATGTTGATGAATATGTGGTAGTCCAAAATTAATTGACAGCTCTCGAAGAGTCAATTATTACTATTTTGGAGAAACAAAATTGATTATCAATAATGTATTGTGTCGTAGTAAGTCTCAAAGAAACTTATTTAGTTTCTAAAGTATTCGCGAAAGTGGTTGGCTATATTGAAACTATAAATAAAGGAAAGATTTAATATCTTATATAATTATAACTTGTAGCGGGGTAATATGTATGTGAAAAGTTACCCGCTTTATTCTCCACTTTGTACTACACAAATAAAAGAATGCCACAATAAAATAGAAGTTTATTAAAAATCCATATCATAACAAACTTGAAATTTATTGATAATTGCACATGTCATGATGTAAACCTGAAGTTTATCATTATTGATAATTTATTCAGTTAGCATAATTGGTTTAGCCATGTTAATTTAAATATGATGTGCAAAAATAAATCACGTGGGTTAATATTAAAGAACTAGAAAGTATTGTACGGATATGTTATGTTGTTTCTTCTCATTAATTAATAGACCAACTAAAATTGGATTGAATCTCATGAATGCTGGAAATATCAAAGGTGAATATGGGCCCATTCACCTGCCATGTATACCATATAAGATGCATCTATGAGATAGTTACATGTGCGATTATTATTAACCTGCAACCTGGTGTTTGCGAGATAACTTGCTCAACAATTTAATTTAGAGCATAATTTTCAGATTTTCTATTCAAGACAGTTCTACTTAATAAGTTGGTTTACATCACAGTTGGTTTAGCAAAATGATTTATTGAGTGCCTCCGCTTAATATCAAAACTATTGCTCATGAGAATATAGTTATCTATATCAGCATGGTATACAGTATATATGAAAGTATATTACATTCTCCCCTCACAAGTGGTTCAGGGTTAGGAACCAAATAATTTCATCTTATTATTATTGATGTGTGGTGTATATTTGATTAACACCATAATGCACAAAGGTAGATTTTCAAAGTTGAGGAAGCTAAGTTAGTTTTTCTAACTTGAGGGGGGAAACAAGATAAAAGCTGAGAAAAAGTTTAGTGGACTGAATTATAATTTCTACATCTAGATCCTCGAATAAGATAATATGAACTTGAAGTGCATAAAAAGATAATTCATCTGCACTATATTGCAAAGCAAGCTAGACGCATTTGCAGACCTAAAGAAAGTAACTATATCCTCACTGTAAATGTTCCTATTAGAATAAGTTCTAAAAGGACAAAGTCTATGATACGCTTAAAGCATATAGACAAACAGTTTTAAATAAAATTCTTGATAAAGAAGAGGAGCAAATGATCAAAACAATCATAATAAAGAAGCAAGTGCTCTAGAAGAGTACATAACATAACATTTCATAAAATCTCATGAAAGGTTCAGGCACCTGAAAATATGAATGAAGATATCATTATGTTATGTCTTTATGAAAAAAGGAGGTTGGAACTGATATAAAATGTTCGTCGACTACATCTTTGATAATTCTAAATATACATGAGGATCTTAAGTCTGGAGAAACAATTCAAGTAGTATTGGTTTCATATGAAAAATATGTAGTTTGGACTTGCAGTTCAAACACTTGAAAGTATAAAATCAATGGTGTGTGCAATCACTTTTATATATCTTATATATCTAGCATGACATGAAAACTTGATGTAAATCTAAAGTCTATTTATATGGCCTATTTTACTATACTTATATGATAATCCATGAACGATTTAAAATGCCGATAGCATGTACAATTCTTGGATAATTTCTCGGTCTTGAATTACCACATCCTAAGTGCAATTTGTGCACATATGTATCTTGCTATAATTATAAGCATGATAATACGATAGTAAGAGTCTTTACCCCTATGTGAAGATATGGAAGTGACGATTCCAACAAAATCAAAGACAATACATCTCTATCAAAAAATGATGATTACATATTCATTCAAGTTAATATGGCTGATACATTTATCAAATCTCTACGATCTTTTAAAGATGGTACACAGGATTGGAATGCGTAGGCTCAAAGACGTGAATTGATTGTCCCATCAAGAGGAGTTAAAACGCATTGTACTCTTTTTTCCTTATAAGGTTTTGTCTCACCGGGTTTTCTTTGCAAAATTTTTAACGAGGCACCCAAAAGGCGTATTATTAGATATGTGTACTCTTTTTCCTTCACTAGAATTTTTCCCATTGGGTTTTATTTTAGTTAAGGTTTTAACGAGGCACATTATCTGTTGAATAGATATTCAAGGGGGAGTGTTATAAATAGAATTATATTTAAGGTGAATGTCTATATTTTAGAGAAATTTTAGGGTTAGTTACTTCGTGGCTAAGTCACTTTTTCCCTATAAATAGAGGCGTTCTATTTCATTATACATCATCTAAAATCAATAAGAATTCACTCTATCTACTTTTCTCAGCAATACTCTTCTTCTTCTTTTACTGTTTTATAACAAAAATAAAAACTAAAAAACTCATTTCGGACCCATTTTAATACCATGTCTTTCACCATGTGATAAAATTGTCAGTTAATTCTTTGGGCATTATTTATTAAGTGAGTCAAAAAGTAATTTTTTTCTTGAATTGGCGACATATGATTATTATGCAAGGTGAGATTATGAGTTGTTAAAGTTGATATATTTAGATGTCAACTATATGCGTGTTACGTTTTTTGAGGTTAGATTTAATATTTTTTACCGACTTATCTTCCGTGATGTATAAATATATTTGAGTTATTTATTTGGTCATAAAATTTTTAATACAATAAATTTAAAGGTGGATGACCATGAGGGGCTGTACTGAACTTAATTTTATTGTGAATGAACGTTATATATGCGATTATATCCTCTCTTAGTTTTCTTCTCCCTCGATTCTCATTTGCTAATATGCTTGCTTTTTTAATGTTATTCCTACGTCTACTTAGCCTCGAGGTCTCATTCACCAGTAGGGCTATACAAATATGAGAACCAAGGATTATTCGCCATAATATTAGATTCGTTGATTATTTGAGTTATTAAATTAAAAATTTAATATTGGTATGTATTTAGTAGATTTCGACACATAAAACTTATTGAGTTAAACCAAACTCATAGAGTATACTGTACATCTGCCCCCAACTATACATGATTCATTTTGTTTTGTTTTGTTTTCTTTCTAAGTTAATCAATTATGTCCACTTTTTAAATCCACAAATCAAATCAAACAAATATAAAATTGATTTTTCTTAGATTCAGTTATGAGTTTCGAAGTTTTATGCACAAGCGCAACAAGTGCATTTTGATTTAGTTTAATAGTAAAAATAAAAACAACACTTTATATAACAGACATTAAAAAAAGTACATTTTGAGTTGATCTAATTCTAGTAAAAATAAACTTAAGACGGCATTATGTGAAAAAGTATAAAACATACAAGAAGGCGTATTCCAGCTAAATACTTTTAGTAAGGTGATAAAAGGAGTGTGTCCCAACATAAACAAATAGACAATGAAATATTGAGAGAAAATCAAGCAAATTTTACTTAACCCCTTAACTTTTCGGGTTTGAAAATAATACCTCCTTTATTGAATGTGACAATTAACTCTCTTGAATTTTAATCTTAAATCAACGAGAAAAAATTAGTTGGATCATTTCATATATATCTAAAATGCCAAATTTGACCTTCAATTATGATAGACTATTATATGTTTCTAAAAAATAAAAAAATTATTCAAAATACCTAATAATATTGTATATAGATGAATAAATTTCATCTAATTGTTCCAATATTCCAAAATTAAAAAACTAATACCTCATTCATACTTAAAACAAAAACCCTTGAAATTAATATCATCTTGGTTTTCATCACAAAGTAGTGCGAAAAGAAACCAATGTTGCCCTTTGTAAGAGCTAACTTCTATTAGCTTCTGTTAATGATTGAACCAACTTGATTTAATTGAAGATAAAATATGCTCAATTGCAAAATTGATATTGAAATTGAGTAATAACTCAGGAACCAAATTGTTATTTTTCTTTAAAAATATTTCCTTTAATTCTTTTTATGTATTGTTTAAAGTTTTAATAATATTAAGAAAATCAATTAATAATATTTATCATAAGAGATATTTCATGAAATTATCTTTTCTGTTCCTTAAATGAGTCATTATTGACTCTAAGCTTTAATGTAAGGGTAAAATTAAAATAAATAAAGTATGTCTTTTGATTTTTTAAGTGAAATTATAGTTAGATCTCTCTATAACAATATCCCTATATAAAACTCATTTACTATAAAAGCCTAGTTTTTTCCAGAACCGATTTTTTATGTTATATATTACCTCTCTATAACAATTTTTCACCTATAACAACAACATCCTTCTTTATGACAGTACACACTTTGTAAAATTATTTATCTGTAACAGCTATGTAGATTCTCTAAAATTATTAATAATAATAATTTTAAAAATTTTGATCAAATATTTTATGACTTTAATGCACAACCTATAATAAAAATATATTATTTTATTATGATAGCAATGATCATCTTTGACCTTTCTAATGTTGAATCTAGTCTACAATAATTTTTCCTTTATGGATGTTAGCTTCAGAAAACTAATAAAGTTTCACTATGAAAAAATATCACAAGTCAAGTTAACTTTAGACAACTAACTAAGACATTTTATTGCAAATAGATGTAAAACAAGACAATATGCAAATCTTTGTTAATTCAAGTGTTATGAGTTAGTAAGAGAGTGAAATTTACGAAACAAGTTATAATTATAGAGTTCTTCCATTAATTTTGAAAATTTTAATTTTCTAGTAGCTTTAAAATGTGTTCCTTAGAGTTTAATTTTTTTTATGTTTAGTTATGAGTATATGAATAATTATCACGATCCGGATTTTCCACCCTCGGGAGTCGTGATGGCGCATACTAGTGAAAGCTAGGCAAGCCAATCAACTGAATTATTTGCCTTGTTTTCATTTTTAAATTCATTATGACTTAAAACAAATAGCTAATAAACAGCATAACTTAACGAGCGGAATAACAAAAATTTCAGACCTTAAAATACCATTAATAAAATCTTATTAACGAAACTACCCAAAATTTGGTGTCACAGCTTCACAGACTGTCTAAGAGTACTACAAATAACGGTCTGAAAGAAATAACAAAGTACTGTCTCTGGGACTACATAAAAGAAACAGGTAGAATAGATAGCGGGAGACACCAAAGCCTGCGGACGCCTGCAGGACTACCTCAGGTCGCCGGATGAGCAAGAAGTTGGATGCTCCCTACGGCCCGAAATCTACAGCGCTGGGATCTGTACAAAAGAGTGCAGAGTGTAGTATCAGCACAACCGACCCCATGTGCTGGTAAGTGCCTGGCCTAACCTCGACGAGGTAGTGACGAGGCTAGGACTAGACTCCAGATAGTCCTGTGCAGTTATATATATATATATATATATATATATATATATATATATATATATATATATATATATATATACACACACACACACACACATCTACAGCGGAAAGATAGAAGTAATTAAACAATTAAAACTGGGGAAGGGAAACATCCTTCGAGGTAGCAGATAAAACAGATCATTAAAGAATAATAAGAAAACTACAATTTAACTTCTAACACGAATACAGAGAAATACAGACAACTTTCACTGTCAGTTCCATCTTGTTGCAGGCGTGCAACCCGATCCCATTTCTCATATCTTGTGGTAGGCGTACCACCCGCTCCCATTTCATTATATCTTGTGGTAGGCGTACCACCCGCTCCCATTTACATCATGTTTTATGGTAGGCGTATCACCCGCTCCCGTTTCATCATATCTTGTGGTAGGCATACCACCCGCTCCCGTTTCATCATATCTTGTGGTAGGCGTACCACCCGCTCCCATTTCATTATATCTTGTGGTAGGCGTACCACCCGCTCCCATTTCATCATATTTTGTGGTAGGCGTACCACCCGCTCTCATTTACATCATATTTTTCACAAAAAATCCCGGCAAGGGAACAAAAGCAATATAATAACTTCCCAGCAAGGGAACAATAATATCAAAGCAAACATCCCGGCAAGGGAGAATCAGCTATAACCAATCTTAACTCAACTTCTACTCAGCTCAACTAATGTCAATACTCAATTATAATTAAAGTCCACGATAAATAAACTGAGTTCTTGCTCAACATCGAGAATCATCAATTAAGGCGCTAACTCATTCCCACAATTGAAACAGTTCCATCTACAATTAATCTCCAAATCCAACTATCATTGTTTTAAGTCTAAACATGACCCATTAATATGGCACTAGACCCTTTAATTCTTAACAAATCCTTATTCAACTAATCTATTTAGCAATTGACTTTATACCTACAGAAGAAATCTAAACCTATAACAAAGAGGAACAACTGTAATGAAGAAACCAGCGTCGCAAATCCTCACGTGAACTCCCGTTTCCACATAAAATACCAAGAACAATATTCAACAATTTGAACAAGAATTACACAACAACTATCTATTTAAGACTCACGGTCATGCTCGACACCAACGTATAGATGCTCGTCACCATGCCTATACGTCGTACTCTACAAGAAACAATTAACAAATAGGACACAACTCCTAATCCCTCAAGCTAAGGTTAGACCGTATACTTACCTCTCTTTGCAACCAAATTCAAGATTCCAATAAACCTTCGCCTTGAAACTTTGTGTCCGAAGGCTTCAAATCTTAGTTAAGCTTTCCAATGTCGAAATATAAATTCCAGCAACTCCGATATCGACAGAATTCCAAAACCTTCTATTATATTTTCTGATAAATCAGTCTCCCTGTCAGGTGCAGGTGCATTAGGAAACATTTTCTTAAGCTGCCTCAAGGCAAAATCAGCAGCATCACTGTCTAGTAATTGCTCGACGTCATAAGCAAGTCTTCCAGCAGCCATATAGACAAGGACTCGATGCCCTGTTGCCTTGTGGAGGTTAAGAATATAACTACAAGCATAAGAGGTGGGTGCAACAATGCCTAATCAACATTTGGCCAAAATACGTTATCAAATCTTAATGCAATCTTGTTTTCGTTGCCCACACCAAGATCTGCTATTGTAGAAAGCTTCCATTCTGGCAATTCTGGTTTGAACTCAATTAAATTGGCTTTGAGGACACCAACAGGCACAGTTATTATAGCAGCATCCGCAACAAAAATTCCTCCCATCCTCAACTGTAACCATCACCTTGTTATACCCATTTGTAATCCTCTTAACCCTGTGATTCAAACGGAAGTCAATATCGTTTGAAAATGCCTCTATCACCGGGTAATAACCCTGCACCATTAATCCATGACCACCCGTAAGAACTTGCTCCTAATCCCAGGTTTTCAGAGAGATCGTGTGTGTGTGTGTAAAGTGGGTGAGAGACGTGAAAAGTGGGGAAAATTAGGGGAAAAAGATCTGATGGGTTTGGGAAGAGGGGATCATGGGGTTAGTTAGGATATGAAGGAATCTTTGTTTGTTTTTTTTGTTTTTTCCATTAAATGGCTATAACTTGAGCTCGGGAACTCAAAATTTGATTCCGGGCACACGCCCAAGTCCGAAATCACGATACAGACCTACTTGAACTATCAAAACACTTATACAGATCCGTCTACTAAAAACGTTCTGAAAAATTATACAGACTGCACATGCACATCGAGGTGAGGTAAAAAAAAAGGAGGTTTTTAAGCCTCGGAACACTGAATTCAATCTAAAAATAAGTGATGACCCTTTGGGTCGTGACATTCTCCACCTCTAAAACAACCGTTCGTTCTCGAACGGACAGAAGAATGAAGTACCTGAGTCGGGGAAAAGATGTGGATAACGGCTCCGCATATCGGACTCGGACTCCCAGGTCGATGCCTCAGGAGGCTGACCTCTCGACTGAACACGAACAGAAGGAAAACTCTTCGAACTCAACTGACGAACCTGCCGGTCTAGAATAGCTACCGGCTCCTCCTCATATGACAAGTCCTTGTCCAACTGGATGGTGCTGAAATCTAAACGTGAGATAGATAGCCGTAATATTTTCGGAGCATGGACACATGTAAAACTGGATGCACGACTGATAAGCTCGGCGGCAATGCAAGTCTATAAGCCACCTCTCCCACTCGATCAAGAATCTCAAATGGACCAATGAACCTAGGGCTAAGCTTGCCCTTCTTCCCAAATCTCATCATGCCTTTCATAGGCGACACTCGGAGCAATACCCGCTCACCAACCATAAAAGCCACATCTCGTACCTTGCGATCTGCATAGCTCTTTTGCCTGGATTGAGCTGTACGAAGCCTATCCTGAATGATACTGACCTTTTCCAAGGCCTCCTGAACCAGATCTATACTCAACAACCGAGCCTCTCCCGGCTCAAACCATCCAATCAGAGATCGACACCTCCTACCATATAAAGCCTCATAAGGAGCCATCTTGATACTCGACTGGTAGCTGTTGTTGTAGGCAAACTCTGCTAAAGGCAAAAACTTATCCCACGAACCTCCAAAGTCAATAACACAAGCTCGGAGCATATCCTCCAATATCTGAATAGTCACCTCAGACTGTCCGTCCGTCTGAGGATGAAATGTTGTACTTAACTCAACCTGGGTGCCCAACTCTCACTGAACTGCCCTCCAGAAACGCGAGGTAAACTGCGTACCCCGGTCCGAAATGATAGATACCGGCACACCATGAAGGCGAACAATCTCCCGGATATAGATCTCAGCTAACCTCTTGGATGAATAGGAGACTGCCACAAGAATGAAATGTGCTGATTTGGTCAGCCTATCAACAATGACCCAAAGTACGTCGAACTTCTTCCGAGTCTGCGAAAGTCCAACAACGAAATCCATAGTGATCCGCTCCCACTTCCACTCGGGAAGCTCAATCCTCTGAAATAGTCCACCAGGCCTCTGCTGTTCACACTTAACTTGCTGGCAATTCAAACACCGAGCCACGTACGCAACTATATCCTTCTTCATTTTACGCCACCAATAATGCTGTCGCAGATCCTGATACATCTTCGTGGCGCCCGGATGAATAGAATACCTGGAGCTATAGGCCTCCTCTAAAATCAACTCCCGAAGCCCCTCCACATTAGGCACACAAACTCGACCCTGTAATC
>MCJB01000564.1:0-18348 GCA_002018475.1 Nicotiana obtusifolia | reverse complement strand
ATTGGCCAAAGCCTGAACATCCAAAGCAAGCGGCCTCTCGCCGACCGGAATATAAGCAAGACTGCCCATACTGGCCGACTTTCTACTCAAGGCATCGGCCACCACATTGGCCTTTCCTGAGTGATATAAGATAGTGACATCATAATCCTTCAACAACTCCAACCACCTTATCTGCTTCAAATTCAACTCCTTTTGCTTGAACAAATACTGAAGACTCTTATGATCCGTGAACACCTCACACGCCACGCCATACAGATAGTGCCTCCAAATCTTCAATGCATGAACAATGGCTGCCAATTCTAAATCATGCACCGGATAGTTCTTCTCATGAATCTTCAACTGCCTCGAAGCATAGGCAATGACCTTGCCCTCCTGCATCAACATTGCACCAAGCCCAATACGAGAAGCATCACAATAAACTGTGTAAGGCCCTGAACCCGTGGGCAAAACTAACACTGGTGTCGTGGTCAGAGCTGTCTTGAGCTTCTGAAAGCTCGCCTCACACTCATCCGACCACCTGAACTGGGCACCCTTCTGGGTCAACCTGGTCATCGGGACTGCAATAGATGAAAACCCCTCCACGAACCGATGATAGTAGCCTGCCAATCCCAAGAAACTCTAAATCTATGTAGCTGATGTTGGTCTAGGCCAGTTCTTGACTGCCTCAATCTTCTTCGGATCAACCTGAATACCCTCTGCTGATACAACATGACCCAGAAATGCAACCGAACTCAACCAGAACTCACACTTCGAGAACTTAGCATATAACTGACTATCCTTCAGAGTCTGAAGAACCACTCTGAGATGCTGCTCATGCTCCTCCTGGCTGCGGGAATATATTAGAATGTCATCAATGAAGAATATCACGAACGAGTCCAAATAAGGTCTGAACACTCGGTTCATCAAATCCATAAAAGCTGCTAGGGCATTTGTCAACCCGAATGACATGACCAAGAACTCATAATGCCCGTACCGAGTGCGGAAAACTGTCTTAGGGACATCAGATGCCCTAATCCTCAACTGATGGTAGCCAGATCTCAAGTCAATCTTTGAAAATACCTTGGCACCCTGAAGCTGATCGAAAAAATCATAAATCCTCAGCAATGGATACTTATTCTTGATTGTAACCTTGTTCAATTGTCGGTAATAATTACACATTCTCATTGACCCATCCTTCTTTTTAACAAACAACACCGGCGCACCCCAAGGCGAAACACTAGGTGTAATGAAACCCTTCTCAAGCAAGTCTTGCAACTGCTCCTTCAACTCTTTCAACTCCGGCGGGGCCATGCAATACGGCGGGATAGAAATGGGCTGAGTGCCTGGAGCCAAATCAATGCAGAAGTCAATATCCCTGTCGGATGGCATTCCCGGTAGGTCGGAAGGGAAAACCTCAGGAAACTCATGATCCACGGGCACAGAATACTCAGTGAATCACTGTAATCACTACATCTGAAGCCTCAACCTCGGGCTGGGCTGGGAGAGCATAACATCGGGGCTGGGCCCCACTACCCTGAACCACATCTCTGGGACGGCCTGCTGTTGGCTGGCCCCCACCTCTGCCGGCCTGAGCTTTACCTCTAGTACCTCTATCTCCACCTCTAGCACCTCTACCCCCATCTCTAGCTAGCAGGCTGCGGAACCTGAACATGGGGAGCTACCTGCTCCGGAGTGCGAGTAGTAGGAGTTTGAGCCCCTCCTCCAGCCTGAGAAGTGGCTGGTGCTACAGGAAGCAAGCCTGCTCGGGTGACACTCTCCATGAGACCCACCAATCGGACCAAAGCATCCTGAAGAACTGGGGTAGCAATAAACCCCTCTGGGACCTGAGCTGGGCCCACCAAAACTGCTGGGGCCGGAACCTCCTCATCAAAATCAACCTGAGGCTCCGCCACTGGTGCTGCTGCTGGGGGCTGAGCTCTGCCTCTAGCATGGCCTCGGCCTCGCCCTCTACCCCTCGTGGGAGCTGCTGCTAGGGGCTTAGGCTGCTGAGCGGTAGATGAGGAAGCGCGTGTTCTCGCCATCTCGAAAGAACAGAGTAGAAATCCAATTAGCATAGAGAAACAAAACCGCATGACAAGAAAGAACAAATGTGAAGTTTTTCCTAACTCTGTAGACTCTGGGGGATAAATACAGACGTCTCCGTACCGATCCCTCAGACTCTACCGAGCTTGTCTGTGAACTGTGAGACCCATGTAACCTAGAGCTCAAATACCAACTTGTCACGACCCAGATTTCCCACCCTCGGGAGTCGTGATGGCGCCTACTAATGAAAGCTAGGCAAGCCAATCAACCGAATTATTTGCCTTGTTTCCATTTTTAAATTCATTACAACTTAAAACCAACAACTAATAAACAGCATAACTTAACAAGCGGAATAACAAAAATTTCAGACTTTAAAATACCGTTAATAAAATCTTATTAACGAAACTACCCAAGATTTGGTGTCACAGCTCACAGACTGTCTAAAAGTACTATAAATAAGGGTCTGAAAGAAATAACAAAGTACTGTCTCTGGGACTACATAAAAGAAACAGGTAGAATAGATAGCGGGAGACACCAAAGCCTGCGTACACCTGCAGGACTACCTCGGGTCGCCTGATGAGCAAGAAGCTGGATGCTCCCTACGGCCCGAAATCTGCAGCGCTGGGATCTGCACAAAAGAGTGCAGAGAGTAGTATCAGCACAACCGACCCCATGTGCTGTTAAGTGCCTGGCCTAACCCCGGCGAGGTAGTGACGAGGCTAGGACCAGACTCCAGATAGTCCTGTGCAGTTAGTTATATATATA
Organism: Nicotiana obtusifolia; assembly: GCA_002018475.1. NCBI lineage: Eukaryota > Viridiplantae > Streptophyta > Magnoliopsida > Solanales > Solanaceae > Nicotiana > Nicotiana obtusifolia. The sequence goes on along the minus strand of MCJB01000564.1, from coordinate 15,561 downwards.
TAGAGAGAGAGAGACACACATCTACAGCGGAAAGATATAAGTAATTAAACAATTAAAACTGGGGAAGGGAAACATGCTTTAGGGTAGCAGATAAAACAGATCATCAAAGAATAATAAGAAAACTACAATTTAACTTCTAACACGAATACAGAGAAATACAGGCAACTTTCACTTTCAGTTCCATCTTGTTGCATGCGTGCAACCCGATCCCATTTCTCATATCTTGTGGTAGGCGTATCACCCGCTCCCATTTCATTATATCTTGTGGTAGGCATACCACCCGCTCCCATTTACATCATGTTTTGTGGTAGACGTACTACCCGCTCCCATTTCATCATATCTACCATTTCATCATAGCTTGTAGTAGGCGTACCACCCGCTCCCATTTTATTATATCTTGTGGTAGGTGTACCACCCGCTCCCATTTTATCATATTTTGTGGTAGGCGTACCGCCCGCTCCCATTTACATCATATTTTTCACAAAAAATCCCGGCAAGGGAACAAAAGCAATATAATAACTTCCCTGCAAGGGAACAATAATATCGAAACAAACATCCTGGCAAGGGAACAAAAGCAATATAATAACTTCCCAGCAAGGGAACAATAATATCAAAGCAAACATCTCGGCAAGGGAGAATCAGCTATAACCAATCTTAACTCAACTTCTACTCAGCTCAACTAATGCCAATACTCAATTATAATTAAAGTCCACGATAAATAAACTGAGTTCTTGCTCAACATCGAGAATCATCAATTAAGGCGTTAACTCATTCCCACAATTGAAACAGTTCCATCTACAATTAATCTCCAAATCCAACTATCATTGTTTTAAGTCTAAACATGACCCATTAATATGGCACTCGACCCTTTAATTCTTAACAAATCCTTATTCAACTAATCTATTTAGCAATTGACTTTATACCTACAGAAGAAATCTAAACCTATAACAAAGAGGAACAACTGTAATGAAGAAACCAGCGTCGCAAATCCTCACGTGAACTCCCGTTTCCACATAAAATACCAAGAACAATATTCAACAATTTGAACAAGAATTACACAACAACTATCTATTTAAGACTCACGGTCATGCTCGACACCAACGTATAGATGCTCGTCACCATGCCTATACGTCGTACTCAACAAGAAACAATTAACAAATAGGACACAACTCCTAATCCCTCAAGCTAAGGTTAGACCGGATACTTACCTCTCTTTGCAACCAAATTCAAGATTCCAATAAACCTTCGCCTTGAAACTTTGTGTCCGAAGGCTTCAAATCTTAGTTAAGCTTTCCAATGTCGAAATATAAATTCCAGCAACTCCGATATCGACAGAATTCCAAAACCTTCTATTATATTTTCTGATAAATCAGTCTCCCTGTCAGGTGCAGGTGCATTAGGAAACATTTTCTTAAGCTGCCTCAAGGCAAAATCAGCAGCATCACTGTCTAGTAATTGCTCGACGTCATAAGCAAGTCTTCCAGCAGCCATATAGACAAGGACTCGATGCCCTGTTGCCTTGTGGAGGTTAAGAAAATAACTACAAGCATAAGAGGTGGGTGCAACAATGCCTAATTCAATATTTGGCCAAAATACGTTATCAAATCTTAATGCAATCTTGTTTTCGTTGCCCACACCAAGATCTGTTATTGCAGAAAGCTTCCATTCTGGCAATTCTGGTTTGAACTCAATTAAATTGGCTTTGAGGACACCAACAGGCACAGTTATTATAGCAGCATCCGCAACAAAAATTCCTCTCATCCTCAACTGTAACCATCACCTTGTTATACCCATTTGTAATCCTCTTAACCCTGTCATTCAAACGGATGTCAATATCGTTTGACAATGCCTCTATCACCGGGTAATAACCCCGCACCATTAATCCATGACCACCCGTAAGAACTTGCTCCTGATCCCAGGTTTTCAGAGAGATCGTGTGTGTGTGTGTGTAAAGTGGGTGAGAGACGTGAAAAGTGGGGGAAATTAGGGGAAAAAGATCTGATGGGTTTGGGTAGAGGGGATCATGGGGTTAGTGAGGATATGAAGGAATCTTTGTTTGTTTTGATTGTTTGTTTTTTTTTTTCATTAAATGGCTATAACTTGAGCTCGGGAACTCAAAATTTGATTCCGGACATACGCCCATGTCCTAAATCACGATACGGACCTACTTGAGCTATCAAAACACTTATACAGATCCTTCTACTAAAAACGTTCTGAAAAATTATATAGATTGCACATGCATATCGAGGTGAGGTAAAAAAAAAGGAGGTTTTTAAGCCTCGGAACATTGAATTCAATCTAAAAACAAGTGATGACCCTTGGGTCGTGACAATAATATATGAAATTTCTTTAGCATCTAATTTCAAAATATTCATAGCTTTTGAGATTTTAAATCTAAATAATTATCTTATCTTTTATGTGTAATATATTAAAAAATTAATTTTTGGATAAATTTTGTCTATAACAGCCAAAATCTATATTATTATAAAAGCATGATTACAATGTCGGTTTATAAAAATAACCTTATAATATTAAGCATAATAACTCATAATAAAAGGACATAACAGGATTCTAGATATTAGCCTTATAATCCTATTAGTATTAGCACATAATACTACACGTTAGGAATCCTACATGATTACCTTTAGGAATCTTATTAATATAATTACCTTCGAGATGTCTAAATGTAAAATTGAACAAGTAAATATCTTTAGCCATGTAATCCTATTACTTTTAGGATATACTTCTTAAAAATTCATTTTACTAATTTAATTTGAAAACGTATTATAACGTCCAATTACTAATTTAATCTGAGAATGTATTATATTGTCCAAATTCATTTAGAAAGGAGAGCATATATTATTATAAAAGCATAAATACAATATTAACATACTAAAATAACCCAAAAATATTAAGCGAAAGAATACATAGGGAAAGGACATAACTGTAATAACTTATTTTTTGGACTACAATACCTTCTATGCTAATTTTTAATATTTAAAATTTAAAATTAATAAAATTTTATTTATTTAATTCTTATTAAAAATATGTAGGAAGCTTTAATAAAATTAATTTCATAAGAATCCTCCGTATTGGTAAGAAATTACCACTCCATAATGTCTAATACCAACAAAATATAAAAGTAATATTAAATAGTAATATTAAATAGATTGCATAAAGAGTTGAAATTGAGAAAAAGATACCTCCACTTTAATATATTTCTATTTTATATTTAAACTATTTTGCTACTCAAATAATATATTTTAATTAATTTTTCGTGTAATATTACATTAATATCCAATTATTAAAAATAAATTAAGAAAATATTTGAGAATATAAATGTGTGAGAAAGAAAAAAAATGGTAGGTAAGAGTCAATACCACTAATGATTCTACAAACATAACGATCTAAAAGTGAAATGTCATATCAATCTTTCACTCTTTGAGAGTAAAATGTATGATGAATAAAATTATAATTAAAATTTAATATTCAAAATAAGAGACGAACTAGTATTAAAATTTGAATCAACATAAAATAAATTATTTTTTATGTAAAAACTAAATAATTAAATCTTTTAATTAATTATTTAGCAAGAAAATCCAATTCAATTATTTTTTAAATTCATCATATGAGTAATTCTTATTCAAGTTTAAAAAAATTTTAGGGTACATAAATTTATTACATAAAAAGAGTGTTAGAACACAAAGTAAAAAGGATAGTATATGTCACACCTCCTTTTTCCCCAGGGATAGGAAATTTTTCCAATTAAAGTGACATTATTCGAAATGGGATTATTTATTTATTTTCTAGAGTTGCCACTTGAAATAATTATTAGGGTGTCCCAAGTCACTGATTTATTTTAAAATCCCATATTGAGGAAAATTGACTCTATTTATGGTCCGCGAACACAGAAGACGGAGTAAGAAATTCTGTTAACCCGGGAGAAGGTGTTAGGCATTCCCGGATTCCGTGGTTTTAGCACAGTTGCTCAACAATTAACACTTGGCCTAATTATCTGGTTTATTACACATTTTGAACATATTGTGCATTTTTAACTTTTTAATCGCTTTTTAAGATTTATGGAGTTTATCTGAATAAGTCGCGATGTCGCGCACTCATTATTTTGGTACACATTGCGAATCGCGCCGCGTGAGACGCACTCGCGATTTACAACGTGTTTGTTTTTTTATTATCATTTGAAGTTGTGGTCATGTCACGTGAGACGCGCACTTGATTTGGGATTTATGTATCATTGACTATGCCACGGGAACTGTACCCATAGTCATGATGATTATTTGAACATGCCTAGAGCAAACTACGATATTTGAGAGCTATATTTTTTAATTACTCGGTAATCGGCTACAATGGTTACCGTCTATGGAAGCTTTTTGTGGGATTAATCTTAGATTCTTGGCCGATTCATTTGCTAATTAAACTGGACAAATTATCATTCTAAACTTATATTATGTCTTTGGTTACATTGAAGCAAACTGTGTATGATGCACGTTGGACCAATCACGAAGCCCTTATTGCATCGGCCAGCCCAGTTCGCGAAACAGAACTGAGTATGAACTGGGCCAGCATACTTTAGGCCCTATTTGGCTCAAAATCAGACAAAATACAGGTAAATATCACAAGTTCTCGCAAAATACATAGTATTCATGATGATATAAATTTAACCACAATAACAGACAAATAATTTAGATCTGCTGGAATGGAAATTTAGTATATTATAATGACTATCCCTATCAAATACATCTTCCAGAACATATGTTGTTCATACTGCTGTGTACTTAACTACAACAATAAATAAAGAATTCAAATCATGCTGGAATTAGACTCAGTATATTTCAGTAACTGTTCCTATTGAATACCGCATCAAACTAAAAAAAACAGTTATATGAATACACCTAATATCCATATCCATATTCCTCTTTCAATGCTTGAAACTGCCAACCAATATACTGCTGCCTTCAATAGACTCAAGCAATTACAAGAGACAGTTTTAACTTGAACAATAATTGTCTTAACAGCACCATATAAACAAGAAGTTGCAGGCAATTGCAACTTATATTTTAACTCAGTAGACAATTTTATAGAGCATTGCAATAGAAATCAGAAGACATTATAACACATAGATGTAGGTAGATCATGAGGTCACTAGTTCATTCATCATTCACATGTTTCGAAGAAAAATTACAAATGAAGCTGTTACATACTTAGAAATAGAAATCGAACAGAAGAATTTGATGAAACAGGAATCAGAGTTGAACGAATGGATTCAACAACAAAGGCAGCGACAGACTTTAATAGCAAAAACCAGTCAGTTCCGCAGCTAGAATGCTACTCCTAATCCTAGAGACTGAAGCAGAATTTTTCCAGAATTTTCACTCTCTTTTCTTTCACCCTTTTTTGCAAAGTTTTATCTGTCACCGATAATTTCTTTTTTCAGGGGGTCAGTGTCTATCTCCCTGTGTGTCCCTCTGTGAGTACGCTTATATATTGAAAGCTGGGTTCCAGAAAGTGGGGGAAAAGGAATATTTTAGCGCTAAATCCGGGTCTGACAGAAGGAATATTTGTGTAACTAACATGCCAGCTACCCTGTTGGCAGTTACAAATTTCTTTTTCAGCCCTCTTCTTTTAGTTTTATTCTTAAGGCCCCCCTAAAGTTTAATTGTCTTTTGGACATAACCCCGACCCGCCTAAGTGTGCACTTTTGGCCTCGAGATTACCGGACTTGCCTATCGATTAAGGCAGGTCTCGATGATGGCCTTGAGACTATCGGACCTGCCTACCGGTCAAGGTAGGTCTTGATTTGACATTAAAAACAGAAAATGCTGGCCTCAAGACTATCAGACCTGCCTATCGGTCAAGGCAGGTCTCGATGTTGGCCTCGATATTATCAGACCTGCCTATTGGTCAATGCAGGTCTCGCTACTGGCCTCGAGATTATTAGACCTGCCTATTGGTTAAGGCAGGCCTCAATACTGGCCTCGAGATTATCGGACCTGCATATCGGTCAAGGCGAGTCTCAATTTGACCTCAAAAACAGAAAATGCAGGGCAATCTCAAATCATGAAAACGATGACACTCGAAACAAAAACAAAACAAGAGAAGAAGGAGAAGAGGACAGAAAGAAAAGAAAACGAAAAAATATTACCTAATCGAAATGAGTAAGCTTTTGGTAGTTCGTCGACTGATGGGTCCGAGTACTCTCTCGAAACGAACGGAAAGTAACATTAATCGATTGTTCTCGTTGAGAACAATCGATTAATCTGAGTTCCGAGTCTAATCACGCTCTGAAACTCGAGAATCAACAATGGCAGGTTTTAGGGTTTTCAACTTCTTAGATTTAAAATCCGTAAAGTTATAGGAATTTATAGAAACAATGGTTGAGGGATTAGGGATAAGGGGATGAAGAAGGTTATTGGAGAGTGATTTGGGTGGATTTGAGGTGGATCGCCGCCATGAGGCGATTCTCGGCGACGGTTGTGAGAGCGAAAGTGAGAGAGACGAAGAGGGGTGTCTCTGGGGTTTCTTTGGGGGGGCGAGAGACGGGTTTCGGACATATATATTAGAGGGTGAGAGATGAGTTCTGAACCGTCATATCAGAGGGCAATCAATGGCTGAGATTGAGCGTGACCAAAACGGTGTCGTTTTGGTCACTAACGGGGCGGACCGGGTATAGGGAATGGACTGGACCGGTCGCGTAAGGATCTTTGGGCTTAAACCATTTTCAGCAATTTGGGCCTTTTTAAATGAACAGCGCTCAGCCCAGTTTTAGCAAAACTAGCCTCTTTATTTCTTCCTTTAGATTTTTGCAGACACGGCCACATCGCTTCCAATTGCATTTATTTTGTAACAAAAATCTAATTAGCACTTAAACTAATTAATTGAACTAATTGATTAAAGCTAATGTATATTTTTTGTGATTTTTATTTATCAATTAAGCAATTTATATATGATTAAATCCTAAAAATGCAAGTAAAATTTAAAGTGCTATGTAATGAAGAGTTTGACATTTTTTTTTGGTATTTTTAATGATTTTGAAATACTAAATATGCATAAAAATGCAAATAAATGCAGACAATGAGATTTCTAAAATTCTACAAAAATCAAAATCAATAAGAAAAGTTATTACTTATTTTTTTTAGGTTTGGTAGGATGATTTTTGTAGGGCAAAAATTATGTGCTCACAGCTGCCCCTCTTTGCTTGAGAACATGAAGAGTTTTCGGGCAAAGATAAAGTGAGCAATTACGAGCAATTTTTGCCCGTTTGACACTCCATTGGAAGCATTTGAAATTTTTTTACCGAACCTTACTCAGAGGTTGCCTACATATCCTTGGCTATAAAGGAATCAGGTCAGTGTAGTTCGGGAAGTTTTGATAGCTGGGACTACCAAAAAGCTATAATCTCACCGTTGTTGCTGCTGTTACTGCTTGCTGAACTCCTTATTACACCAAAATAAAAATGAAAAGAAACTAAACAAGCCTATCAGCTATGAGTTACAAGATTCCTATCTATAAGTCTTTTGAAGCTTGATTTTGAGTCTTGACTGGTTCTTCACGCAGACTCTGATTTGAAACTTGATGCTTGCTGGCTGTAGGTGCTAGTTCATTCTTCTACAGCTTTTTCTTTTATAATCAAAGCAGGGATTGCAATTTATGTGACTTTAGTCATGTCTTGAACGTTCCATGTCTTTTATCTTCTTTTGCATTTTGGACTCAACTCTTTTCTTTTCTTTCTTATTCTGGGTTGAAACTTCTTCTTCTGGTCATTTCGAACCCTGTGCCTCGAGGTACAATCTGCTTAGATAAACAAACGAATGAAATTTCTTTTGCCCCAGTTTTCACTAGGAAAAATTTCGTGAGTTATTTGTGACCAAACTCTATGCTACTTCATTATTGAAAGAAATAAAGGTGGGGAATGGTATACCCGGTAAAAACTTGATTCTTTGGGAATGACGTTCTCTGATTGTTAAAATGATGCCCCAACTAGGGAGTGGAAACTCTAAGTTGGAAAAGAGACTAGGGAGTGGAGACTCTATGTTGGAAAAGAGACTAGGGAGTGGAGACCCTATGTCTAAAATATCGACCCTATGTTGGAAAAGAGACTAGGGAGTGGAAACCCTATGTCTAAAATAAAATCAACTAGAGAATGGAGACCCTATGTTGGAAAGAGACTAGGGAGTGAAAATCCTATGTCTGAAATCATCAACTAGGGAATGGAGACCCTATGTTTGGAAAGAGACTACGGAGTGGATACCCTATGTTCAAAATAAATCAACTAGGGAGTAGAGACCCTATGTTGGAAAAAGAGATTAGGGAGTGGAGACCCTATGTCTAAGATAAATCAACTAGGGAGTGGAGACCCTATGTTGGAAAATAGACTAGGGAGTGGAGACCTATGTCCAAAATGAAATCAACTAAGGAGTGGAGACTCTATGTTGGAAAAGGGACTAGGGAGTGGATACCCTATGTCTAAAATGAAATCAACTAGGGAGTGGAGACCCTATGTCTGAAATAAATCAACTAGGAAGTCGGAGACCCTATGCTGGAAAGAGACTAGGGAGTGGAGACCATATGTTGAAAAAAGAGACTAGGGAGTAGAGACCCTATGTCTAAGATAAACCAACTAGGAAGTGGAGACCGTATGTTGGAAAAGGGACTAGGGAGTGGAGACCCTATGTCTAAAATGAAATCAACTAGGGAGTGGAGACCCTATGTTGGAAAAGAGACTAGGGATTGGAGACCCTATATCTAAAATATCATCAACTACGGAGTGGAGACCCTATGTTGGAAAGAGAGACTAGGGAGTGGAGACCCTATGTCTACAATAAAATCAACTAGGGAATGGAGACCCTATGTTAGAAAATGCAGTTAGGGATTGGAGACCCTACACTACCATGATTTTCAATTTTCTTTCTTTTCATTTTCATCATTTTTTTATATATAAAATGGGGGAAAGGATTTGGAGAAGACTTCCCTTTTGGAGTTGTTGCTTTTGCAGAGCTGTTTCTAGCTCTCACGCAGTTTCCTTTGGTTGCACCTGCTTCTCGCGAGGTTGTCTTTGGGTTGCACCATTTCTGTTTTTCAAACAAAGAATAATTTGTCAGTTTGAAACGATGGTTGGTTTTGCGGCCTTGCGTGTTTCAATCTGTCACGACCCTAACCCCGAACCCGGTCGTGATGGCGCCTCTCGTGAATACAAGGCCAGCCAATTCAAACAAAACCTCATTTTAAGCAGTTAATTAACAAAAAAAACAATACAAGCATAGTTTAATAGCAATCATTCGCGGAAAATATAGCTAACCATCCCGACTACAGCCCAAACTGGGGTGTCACAATGTCATGAGCAACTAATGAATCCTAATAGCAATATTACTAACTACAATATCTGGCACAATTTTTGAAGAACATAGGAACAACAAGATGAAAGAGATACGGGGCTGCGGACGCCAACAGCTACCTCGTAGTCTCTGAATCACCGCCTGGACAGGAGAAATCAATACTCCGGGGCCGAACCAACAACGCCTGAATCTGCACACATGGTGCAGGGAGTAATGTGAGTACTTCCAACTCAGTGAGTAATAAGCATAAATAACAACTGAAAGTAAGAAAATACACAAAGCACAAGGCATTCTATAATGAAGCATTTAAAATATCATTCGCAAACAGTAAATCAGTGAGAAAATTTAAGTAAAATCTCCTTTCAGCAGGTAAAAAAAAACATATGAAATAAAACATCGCCCCTCGGGCTCAGTATCAACAAATTCGCCCCTCGGGAAACATCATAAAAACAGTACCAGCCCCTCAGGCTCAAATCTCAGAACAACATCAGCCCCTCGGGCTATCACATGGAACAACATCTGCCCCTCGTGCTATCACATGAAACGACATCAGCCCTTCGGGCTATCACATGAAACAACATCAGCCCCTTGGGCTATCATTCACATCACAATGGGTACCCCGCGCTCACTGGGGGTGTACAGACTCCGGGAGGGGCCCCTTACGGCCCAAGCGCAATATCAAGCCACCTCGTGGCATATATCTAGGCCTTCGGCCTCATATCAATCACAAGCCACCTCGTGGCACATAAAGTATCTCAAGCCCTCAGCCTCATATCAGTCACAAGCCACCTCGTGGCACATAAAGTATCTTTTCCTGATGATCTTCTTAATATTCTTATTCGCCGCTTCAACAGCTCAATTGGCTTTCTGCCGATAAGGGGTTGAATTAAGATGCGTGATATTGAATTGTTCGCATACCTCCCTCATCAAGTAGCTATTCAAATTTGCAGCATTGTCTGTGATGATAGTTTTAGGAATACCAAAACAACAAATGATGTTGGAATGCACGAAATCCATTACTGCTTTCTTGGTGACAGCTTTGAAGGTAACTGCTTCGACCCACTTTTTGAAATAATCAATGGCAACCAAGATGAATATGTGCCAATGTGAAGCTTTTGGCTCAATCGGCCCAATAACATCCATGACCCCGCAACAAACGGCCAAGGTGCTAACATAGGATGTAACTCTGAAGGCGGTGCGTGAATCACGTCGTCGTGTATCTGGCACTAATGGCATTTTCGGACGAAACTGAAGCAATCTTTTTCTGTGGTCATCCAGTAATAACCTGCCCGGAGGATTTTCTTTGCAAGGACATATCCGTTCATGTGAGGCCCATACACTCCAGAATGCACTTCATTCATGATCTTTTTAGCTTCTCTGGAATTTACGCATCTTAACAGATTCAGATCTGGGGTTCTTTTGTATAGAACCTCGCAACTCAAAAGAAACTACTTGCAAGTCTTATGATTGTTCTCTTATGGTCTCCACTAGCTTGCTTGGGATATTCTTTTGTTTTCAAAAACCTTTTGATATCATGGTACCATGGCTGAACATTCGACTCCATTTCAATTGCATTGCAATAACCATGGTTTTCTTGGACTTGGATTTCCAACGGGTCAATATGACAATTACCCGGGTAAGGCAGTATTGAGGCCAATGTAGCTAGCACATCTGCTAGCTCATTGTGGAATCGAGGAATATACCTGAACTCGACGGGCTTGAAACATTTGCTAAGATCTTCCACATGTTGCCTGTATGGGATGAGTTTGATATCTCGAGTTTCCCATTCGCCTTGAGCTTGTCAAATGATCAAATCGGAATCTCCCATAATTAGAAATTCTTCTATATCCATATCAATTGCCAAGTTCATGCCCAGGATGCAAGCCTCATATTCGGATGTGTTATTTGTATAAAAGAACCAAAGCCGGGCTGTTGCCGGATAATGCTGCCTTGTGGGTGAAATCAGAATTGCTCCGATTCCGACACCTTTGGCATTTACAGCTCCATCAAAGAATATTTTCCAAGTATTGGTGTCTTCCAGCATTACTTCAATTGAGTTTACTTCCTCGTCTGTAAAATATGTGTTTAAAGGTTGGTACTTATCATCTACCGGGTTTTCAGCTAGATGATCTGCCAAGGCTTGGGCTTTCATCGTTGTGCGAGTGACATAAACAATGTCAAATTCTGTGAGCAGGATTTGCCATTTCGCTAACCTTCATGTGGGCATCGGCTTCTAAAATATATATTTTAGAGGATCCATCCTGGTAATGAGATATGTGGTGTGAGCCAGCAGATAATGTCTAAGCTTCTGAGCGGACCCAAGTTAGGGCGCAACAAGTTCTTTTTAACAAAGTGTATTTGGCTTCATAGCTGGTGAACTTCTTGCTCAGGTAATATATGGCTTGCTCTCTCTTCCCAGTCACATCATGTTGCCCCAAGTTACAGCCAAAAGAATTTTCCAGCACAGTCAGGTACAGGAACAAAGGTCTTCCTGGCTCGGGTGGAACCAGAACTGGCGGGTTTGACAAGTATTCTTTGATTTTGTCAAAAGCTTCTTGGCACTCATCTGTCCATTCGATCTTTGCATCTTTCTTTAACAGTTTGAATATGGGCTTATAAGTGGTAGTAAGCTGGGCGATGAATCTGCTGATGCAATTCAATCTTCCTAGCAGGCTTATGACTTCTTTCTTGCTCTTTGGGGGTGGCAAATCCCGAATGGCCTTTATCTTTGTCGAGTCTAACTCAATGCCTTTGCGACTGACTATGAACCCCAGCAGTTTTCCAGATGGAACCCCAAATGCACATTTAGCTGGGTTCAATTTCAAATCATACTTACGCTGACGCTCAAAGAATTTCCTCAGATCTCGCATATGGCCTTCCTGAGTTTTGGATTTAATGGTCACATCATCCACATACACTTCAATTTCTTGATGCATCATGTCATGGAAGATGGCTGTCATAGCCCTCATATAGGTTGTCCCGGTATTTTTCAGACCAAATGGCATGACCCTGTAGCAGTAACTGCCCCACGGTATGGTGAAAGCCGTCTTTTCTGCATCCTCTTCATCCATCAGGACCTGGTGGTACCCGGCATAACAATCCACGAAGGACTGTATCTCATGTTTAGCACAGTTTCCACGAGGATATGAATATTTGGCAACGAAAAGTTGTCCTTAGGACTTGCTTTGTTCAGATCCTGTTAATCAACGCATACTCGGGTTTTCCCATCCTTCTTCGGTACCGGAACCACGTTAGCCAACCATGTGGTATATCGGGCCACTCGGATTACACCAGCTTTCAATTGTTTAGTGACTTCTTCCTTGATCTTGTCACTGATATCTGTTTTGAACTTTCTTTGCTTTTGTTGGACGGGTGGATAACCGGGATATATAGGCAACTTATGTACCATCAAATCGACACTCAACCCAGGCATATCATCATAGGACCATGCAAACACGTCCTTGAACTCAAACAAGAGTTGAATCAATGCATCTCTAGTCCTTTCCTTAGCGTGAATGCTTATCATGGTTACTCGGATCTCTCCCGGGCTAGCTAAGTTGAATAGCTCGGTTTCATTTAAGTTTGGCTTAGGCTTATTCTCAAATTGCTCCAATCCTCGATTTATTTCTCTAAAAGCCTCATCCTCGTCATATTCTGGTTCTTGGTTCATTATTTCATAGTTAGACGGCATTTTAGGATTTGAGCATGAAGTCATGAAGTCTGCAAGCATGTCATGTTATTTAAATTCGCATTATTAGAACTGAAAAAGAAAAAAGATAAGAAAACAACAAGATCAGGAAAAAAAGGAATAGACGAATAAAATATTGATTTCATTTCATTGAATTGAGGATACGAGGGTTTACATCAAAATTAAATGACAATAAAGTAAAACATTCGAGTTACACCCTAAAATAACTCGTAATGCAGAAGAGATAGCAAGACTAGACTACCGGGACTCCCATCTGACAGGGAATGGGGTAGCTTTCCAATTCTGGAGTTTGGCATCCGATCCTACATACTGCACTTCGGCACTGCTCGTGCCTTCCCCGGGCTGGAACATGTGCGACTCATATAGCATTTGCTTCAGAGATTCACAAATGTCATCGATTTCTTCAACCGTGAAGGCTTCTTCTTCTTCTTCCACACACTTTGGCTTGACAAAGTATTGGGCAAGGTGTGGAATAGGCTGGGACAGGACCCACCCTTTTTCTTTACGCTTAGTGGCCCATTTTCTTTCGGCCTCTGTAGCTTGGAAACCCACACCAAAAAACTTTTCATTGGCAGTTGAAATGATAAGTTCAGTGATACCTTGCAGAGACAAACTAAGCCCCTTTTCCTGGCTTATACCCATGTCTAATCATTTGAGTGGCAACCATGACCACAATATTAGATAAGCAAGGTTGAGGTAATAGGGACCTTTCTTCGCATTGGTCGGCTACCACGATTTTGAAAGCCTGGTATATAATATGTTCACCACCTTCTTTAGCTTCCAGACACGGGACTGAAGGGTCCCTGTAGATGGACTGCTCATCTTCTCCGTGGACAACGATTTCTTGATCATCATACTTAAATTTAACCATTTGATGGAGGGTGGAGGCGACAGCTCCTGCACCGTGAATCCAGGGTCTTCCCAGAAGGAAATTATATGAGGTTTCCATGTCCAAAACCTAGAAAGTTACCTCAAAATCCAGTGGGGCAATGGTCAGAATTCGATCGATTTCCCCTATAGTGTCTCTTTTGACCCCATCAAAAGCTTGGACGCAGACATTGTTTGCCCGGATTCTTACTATTCCGATCTCCCTTCTCTGTAGCGTTCAGAGAGGACAAATGTCGACCCTGGATCCACCGTCTAACATTACCCTCTTTACATAATAGCCCTCACATTTGACTGTCAAGTAGAGGGCCTTGTTATGGGCGGCTCCCTCTGGAGGCAAGTCATCACGACTGAAGGAAATCCTATTGACTTCAAAAAATCTTTGCGCCATTCTTTCCAATTGTTCGACGGAAGTATCAACCAGGACATATGCTTCATTGAGTGTTTTCAGGAGCACCTCCCGATGTATATTCAAACTCAATAACAGAGATAAGAGCGAAATCTGGGAAGGAGCTTTCCGGAGTTGGTCAACTGTTGCGTATTCTAAAGCTTTCATCCTTTTGAAGAACTCTTCTGCTTCCTCATTGCGGACGGGCTTCTTGGACGGCAGCCTTTTATCCTTGTTTATTTTGAACCTTTTTAGCTCTTCTGGGTTATGGTACTTCCCAGACTTATTCATTTCATTCACCTCTTCGATGACCTCTTTCCCCTTGTAAGTAACTATTGTTCTGTTATAATTCTAGAGGACTGCGGCAGGGTCCTTCATGGGACTTTATGGTCTGATAACCACGGGCTCAGTAAACCTTGGTGAAATTACGATCCCACGCGCCATATAGGTCCCCTTTGGCACATACACTCTTGACACACTCAGCGTGCCCTTCTCTTCCTTGAACTTCCTGGGAGGATTCAAGATGAGCGGTTCTTTCCTCGGGGCCTTAGGAACATAGAGGACTTTGTTCTCAACAGGTGCCGCCCCAGTCTTTGCTTCAACAACTTGAGGAGCCAGAATGATGTTCTCCTCAGTTTTGGCCTACTTTGCCGTTACTTTGGGTCTTGTCCCCGAATCAGCGATGGATATGATGGCTTTTAACGCTGTCATTCTAATGACCGACCCATTATTGTGAGCTGGTAACGGATTGCTGGTCACATTAGGGATTTCTTCGTCCCTTAGCATAATTCTTTTCTCGTCTATCAGGCTTTCGACTGCCCTTTTGAGGGTCCAACAATCCTCTGTATCATGGCCTTCTTCTCCCGAATGGTAAGCACTCCTGGTACCGGCCCGGTATGATGGGGATTCAGGGTTTTGCCGATTGGGGGGTACGGGTTGCAACAAACCCAGTTGGATCAACTTAACCCTGTATTCTAGGCCGGGCCTGGGCCTGATGGGCCTGGGCCTGGCAGTCCCGGGCCTGGCGGGCCATGTGTATAGGACCGGCCCGCTATGGGCCTAAGCCCACACGGTTCCGGGCTAAATGGGCCGGGCCCGCGGGCCTAGCGGGCCAAAACGGTTCCGGATTATTTTTTTTTTAATCAAGGAAAATTTCTTGTAAACTATATATGCATATACTAATATAGATTGCATTAGACATATATATATATATATATATATATATATAT
>MCJB01000563.1:8188-23746 GCA_002018475.1 Nicotiana obtusifolia | reverse complement strand
TATATATATATACGAAAGTACTAATATGTGGTCTGTATACACCGTACTTATATTTTTTTCGAGAAAAGGTGTTCAACTTGCCACCCTAGAGGCTAGAGCGTATGTAGCTCTGCACTGACGAGGTATTTGGTGATTTTGGTGGAGGGACGGGTGCGTGGGAGGGGGGTGGAGATGCAGCTTTTAAATATCAATAAAGGTGTGGCTTTTCTAGGAGAATAAGGGATCTGCTTCTATAATTAAGACTTACACATGTTTCCTATTTTATTTGAATTCAAAGACAGATATAGTTCGACCCCACTAGAATGGACTTATTGTTTGTTACCAATTTTGTGCCAGATCCTATTGAATTTCTTGTCAATATGCACGGGTTCAAAACGTGGAAACAGGCTCTTGTAGAAATGTAGGGTAAGGCTGCGTACAATAGATTCTTGTGGTCCGGCCTTTCCTCGAATCCCGCGAATAGCGGGAGCTTAGTACACCGAGCTGTCTTTTTTTTTTTTTTTTGGTTATAGTAGCTATTAGCTGTTTTGAATGTTGAGAATGCTGCTCTTTTGGCAGAGATAAGTCTAAAAGCTCCATCAGGGTCGAAATGCTGAATATTGTTGTTTTGATATGCAGAAGATCATTGCAGAAGAGGAGAGTTAACAAAGAGAAGAAGTAGAAATGGGTGGGGATATGAAGGTTTTGAATGCGCTTGATACCGCCAAAACACAATGGTATCACTTCACAGCAATCATAATAGCTGGCATGGGATTTTTCACTGATGCCTATGATCTGTTTTGCATCTCTCTAGTCACTAAGTTGCTCGGCCGTATTTACTACCATGTCGATGGCTCTCCAAAGCCTGGGAGTCTACCTCCTAATGTCTCGGCTGCTGTCAATGGCGTCGCCTTCTGTGGTACCCTTGCAGGGCAACTCTTCTTTGGCTGGCTCGGTGACAAAATGGGCAGGAAAAAAGTCTATGGCATGACCCTTATGCTCATGTGCTTATGCTCTGTTGCTTCAGGCCTTTCTTTTGGTAGGGAGCCTAAGACTGTCTTGGCCACCCTTTGCTTCTTTCGCTTCTGGCTTGGTTTTGGAATCGGTGGTGATTACCCGCTTTCTGCAACTATTATGTCTGAATACGCCAACAAGAAGACTCGGGGCGCCTTTATTGCTGCTGTTTTCGCGATGCAAGGATTTGGGATTTTAGCAGGTGGTATCTTTGCCATCATTATTTCTGCTGCATTCCAGGCAAGTTTCAAGGCACCGGCTTATCAGGTGGATGCAATTGGCTCAACTGTTCCTCAAGCTGATTATGTGTGGAGGATTATATTGATGGTTGGGGCAGTTCCTGCTCTTCTCACTTATTACTGGAGGATGAAGATGCCTGAAACCGCTCGTTACACTGCTCTTGTTGCCAAGAATGTTCAGCAGGCAACTGCAGATATGGAAAAGGTTATGCATGTTGACATTGGGACAGAGCAAAAAGAGCCTGCAGTTACTGCTACTACTACTGCTGTAAAGTCCAGCACTGAATTTGGTTTATTCACAAAACAATTCGTTAGTAGACATGGACTTCATTTGCTTGGCACAACCAGCACATGGTTTCTACTTGACATTGCATACTACAGCCAAAATCTGTTCCAGAAAGATATCTTCAGCGCCATTGGATGGATTCCTGCTGCCAAGACAATGAATGCAGTTGAAGAGGTTTATAAAATTGCAAGGGCACAAACTCTAATCGCTCTCTGCAGTACCGTGCCTGGCTACTGGTTCACAGTGTTCCTCATCGACAGGATTGGCAGGTTTACCATTCAATTGCTTGGTTTTGCAATGATGACGGTGTTCATGTTTGCTCTGGCCATTCCGTACAACCACTGGACTCACCCTGGCAACCATATCGGATTCGTCGTCCTCTATTCACTGACCTTCTTCTTTGCGAACTTTGGACCCAACGCCACTACATTCGTCGTGCCAGCTGAGATCTTCCCAGCTAGATTGCGCTCAACTTGCCATGGAATATCAGCTGCATCTGGAAAGTTAGGAGCAATGGTGGGTGCATTCGGGTTCCTGTATTTGGCTCAGCCACAAGACAAGACTAAGGCTGATGCAGGATATCCTGCTGGGATTGGGGTGAGAAATTCCCTTATTGTCCTTGGCGTAATCAACCTTCTGGGAACATTTTTCACTTTCTTGGTTCCAGAATCAAAGGGGAAGTCATTAGAAGAGATGTCAAAGGAAAATGAGGACTCAACTGAGGCAGGCGCAGAAGTGGAGAATCATCCATCTAATAACAGGACAGTTCCTGTGTAGAAGTAGTTACTCTATTCATTGCTTTTTCCTTTTTATGCTCTACAGAGGTCCCTGCAACTATGGATAAGGTCTATGTTCTTTCGACTAGTACTATAGTTCTTAAGTTCAAGCTATTACCTCTAAGTGTAGGGAAACTTCGTTTCATGTATCTGTGTAATTGTCAGCAGTTATGGAGACCCCAACAATTTATTCTCCTGACAAGCACAATTTGAAGAAAAAAATAACAAAGTAGTTTTTAGAGGTTTGAAATACATCTATCTTAACAACTTAGTTCCCTGCAATCTCTCTAACTGTTGCTTCGATCTCTCCATATGGTGACCTCTGATCCTGGATACAAATTTTCTTTCGCTTTATGTCAAAAAATTCAATTCTACTCCAACATAGTTTGGATTGAACTAGAGCACTTCAAATATTTAGAACTATATCCATGGAATTTACATGATTCAATGGGTGTAAGATTGTTGTAACTTGCAAATTCATAGTTCTAAGGGGGAAAATTGGCAGTTCCTATTAACAAAATGCTTTTTCATTTTGCCAGTTTGCAACATGACATCTTAACCAAGTAGCAGAGTTCCTCAACATGCAAATTTCAGCCAGTTTGCCGACCACAAGTACAACGAAAAGAAACTAAAACTAATAATGTTGCAAATTCTAACTTTTCATCCTTGATTATCAATCTACTTTATTACACAAGCTGTCATGTTATCTACAAAACTTCACTAACATAACAGTAGGCATGTTGCTCACTTACCTAAAGAGAAAATTTTACTTCAAATGCTTGTCGATTTCTACTCTTTAATTAAAAAAACTGACCAATTTGATAAGGAAATCCAGTTATAACCTGATAGTGCTATTAACTTGACGGGACTCCAAAACTCGAGCATTAGATATTGATTCAAATGTAAGACTTAAACCATAATCCTTAATTTGAAGAGAAGTGCAGAATAGGGATTAGAGAGGATCCAGCCCCTTGCAGCCCATGAATACTATACTTGCTTGAGAACCATTGATATTATTATGCACTTCCCAAGTGTTCAAACATCTGAGAATTTAAGCTAACACCATATACACTAACAAGCTAAAATGCGTTACTGGAAATCAGCTTTCCCCGACGCCCTATTATTTAAGAAGAATTTTTCCTGTGTAAGAAACAGGGCCAACGATAAGCTATAAGCAGTAATCACTATGATGGTATGGCCCTGCTAATGCCCTTCCTTGATTCTGAGGAAGATAGCTTTTGATGCAAGAGGGCTCAGTGAGCACGGTCTTTCAGCACTTCAAGATCAACTTCTGTGGGATCAGTAGCCTGAATCTCATAATGAAAACCATCCAGCTCTCTTCTAAATGCGTCTTTGGAAGTGGCATAAAGCATCTTTGCACGAATACGAGATGTTGCAGGAGACCTAAGGAAACAAAAGCAACGTACTGAGAATGAGAGAGGGACAACAATTAAGCTGTTGCTTATAGTTCACTGAGATGCTGGACATGCACATCAATTCATTGTACTAGCTGAATACATAGAAATCACACAAATATAGAGGCAGACGCAGAACAGTGGAAGCATATTTAAAATTTCTCAACATTATGCTCCCAGAACGTTTGGTTTATATTTATTTCTTTTGCTCTCATAAGTAGAGCACCCAAAATATTTTCAAAATTACTTTGCTATTGAGACCTGAGCATAGTAGATGGCCATAAAATGAGAATAAGACATGATCTTAATCTCTCAGCAAATACAACCAAACTGTTTTCTTTTGGCATCTGGAAGCAGTGAAACTGCGACAAACATTTTGGCTCGAAAGAAATCTCGCTGAAGAAAACTTCACCAAACCGCATTACAATGAATGGCGCCTATGCTATCCAAATAAAAACAACTCATGCATATCAATTTCAGGTTGAAGGCAACAGCACATTGCAGAGATTCACTAAATCAACCATTTGACTGCATTGAGTTGCAACGTCATTTCCTTGTTAATTTTCAATTTTGTGGTTTAACATTAGGTTCCATCAGGACTTGGTCAAAAAGAACAAGGTTTGGTTAAAACTTGGTCAAAAAAAGGAGGGATCAGAGGAGTGAAATTGAAGGTTGTGTTTCCTCTCTTTGTAAGAAGTACCAGAGAAAAAGTAAAAGAAGAAATAATGAAGGGCTCTGAAGCACAAGAATCACAGTATTTATTCTCTATGCTAATTCAAACATAGATTTACATAGCTAAGTAAAAAAACCTTAGAAAATGCTATAACAATTGTGATTCAAGATAAAAATTGTTGAGTCCTTAAATGATAAAGTTATAGTACTATATGATAGGACAGAAAGACTAAAAATATAGTATCCCTTTTACATCTCTACCTTCAAATCTACAGTACACTGGTGAAATCAGTAAAAGATCAAACAGCAGTGGCAATTATAAACATATGAAAATAGGCAGAAGGAGGTGGGAGACTAACCAATGAACAAAGAAAATCTTGCTCTTTGGGCAATTCTCTGAAGTCACAAAATCAAAGTCATACACTGCATATCGGCAATCATTTTCTGGCAAAGAAGCAGTAAAATCATCAAAGCTTTCAGCAGAGCCGCCAGTTTTCTCAACAATAACCTCCTTTTTCTTTTCATCAATCTTGAAAATCACATATCTATGGACCTTCTTCCTCTTCAGCTCCAAGAATGCATTTTTGCCGTGATCAGCTACACCCATGCCAGAAGAGGCATTTGGCTGAATATCAAGGAAAATTCCAGCTTAGTTTCAATGAGTAACATGGAAAGAGATAGAGAATTCGAGGATTTCATTTGCCAAAGAAGCAAAAAGATTTTATTTCTTCATTAAAAAACTAAATTTAACCATTTAAATTTTGGGGTTTGTTTCTTTTTCTTTTTTTTTTTGTTTTTGTTTTTCTTTGGAATAACAGTGGTATCAGGCCAACTTGCAGGCACCTTGAGTATTCCTTCTGTACCTATTATCTCCCACTAGCAGAAGTATCTAAGTAAAAACTTGCATGTTTCTTGTTCAGTTATAATGAATAAATTAAGAATAGTGTTACATTAGTTGGGTGCTGTAACCTTATAACTTCAAAAGTTGTGCAGTGTGCTCAACAGAAACTCATAAGGATGAGGGTGTCACTGATCACTAACGTGTTTTCTATAACAGAAATACTAAATGCTACTACGGAAATTATCAATAGAAAACATGAACCTAAAAATATTTAGTTAATGGAAGTAATTATTGTAACGTGGGAGTACAAAAATCTCTATAAGCCTTGGGAACATACAAATTCATCAAATACATGAATAAACTTAGAGATAGAGACGTACCCCTCTGAATCTGAAAGACATGATTAAGGTCTAAAGAAACTGAGAGCAAAAAAACTGAACTGCCCTTCAGAGATAATGGGGAATATGGTTTGAAGGTGGCGTTGAATGGAGAGGTTATTTTATTAAGATAAGAGGGGAAGAAAGAAGATACTGCCAAAATGAAGAAAGTAACGTAATAGCAGGCAGTATTATTCTCTGTTCTTTTCCCACACTTGTATTTTTCTTTTATAGAGTCAGTCCATTGTCTCTATCCAAAAAGGCCACCTTCTCAGCTGAGGGGCGGTGCGTTGATCGAACGCCTTCCTTACTTTTTGCGATGCCAAACGCCATTTGACCATATTCAAATTGCTTTCTTCTAAATATATTTTTGCATAAGATAGATCCTCTGAGACCAAAAGAAATAGGCGGCATATGTTTGAAGAGTCAGAATCCCGCGCTTACGTAATAAAAGAGGAAGACATAACTAGTCTATTAATATTATGTTTATGCTACTCCTCCTCTATGTTCTGCTTTATAATACAGCTAAATTCACCCGCACTGCGGACACATTTAGTGTTATTACTATACTTGTTCAATAATAAAAGGACATTCATTCAAATTAACAGCTGCAACAATTGTAGCTAAATGAATACAATTCAAATCAATCTTATTTCCAAAGTGTACCCTGCTCAAATTCATCTCCTAATGATCTCGTTTGTACGATTTGAAGCTAAGATTTTGGCACTTGATCATAATAGTACCTACCATTTCATTGACAAGTTCAATGAAAATTTCAAGTTTGGCAGTCTTAAAACCAAAAAAACAAAAGATTTAGAATGTTAGCTCATTTTTCAGCAACAAAGAAAAGAAAGAGCAAAATATTCCCTGGGATACAATCTTTTTTTATCAGATGTCCAGAAGGGACTCATCAATACTAAAGAAATACAATTCAAGGCAGCCAAATATATTTGTACATGTCAAATCGACCAATGTCATTGTTCCAAATTGATCAAACCTACTCCTTTTTTAATCAAGAGTCCAAATTACATCAGATCTGGATCATCTTCATAATCGTAGTCCGGTTCACTTGAATGCCTCATTCTCTTTGCATCTCTTGGACCTCCCCTTCCCTTCCTTGGTCTACCTCTGCAGAAATAGCCAAAATTAAGACTACTCTATCATATCCAGAACTTGAAAAATATATTATTGAGTATAAGAGAACAAGCAGTCAAAACTATCTATTTCACTCCTCCAACAACAGTGGTTATAGGATAAAATTCACTACTTACAGTCCAGTGGCAGATATCCCTCCAACATCCCGACCAAGAGCTTGTTCCTCAGCCTGAAAATGTGCAATGATGCAACTTTCATATTCTTTGACATATGGAATCAGCATCACAGCTTCATGTTGGGTAAAATATGCATTTTGGTGTCATTCCACAACCATTGTGCTCCACTTTGAAGTAGATGGGGACATGATACTTCATGGACATGATAGTTCATGATGGTTCATGGACAGTTTCTC
Organism: Nicotiana obtusifolia; assembly: GCA_002018475.1. NCBI lineage: Eukaryota > Viridiplantae > Streptophyta > Magnoliopsida > Solanales > Solanaceae > Nicotiana > Nicotiana obtusifolia. Next base: position 16,640 of record MCJB01000563.1, on the reverse strand, counting down.
ATTTATCTTTTCTACTTTTGGGTCTCTCTCGGACAGAGACAAACAAGGGGTTACAAAAGGAGAGGTTCCAGCAATTGCAATTTAAGTTAAAAAGAGAGGTTCCATCAATTGTAATTAAAGGATAGAAGATAAGAAACAGTATAAATGAAAACCCACAACTCGTGTCAAAACGTCTTCAGAAAGCTATTGAGCTGTTAACAAGCTCTGAGACCACTCAAAGAGGTTCCTGCATGGATGCGAGCATCTAGTTTGTTGCTCGGTATACTCCTATCTTTTTCTTTTTCCACTCTCCTTATATTAACCCAGTCCTTTTCAGCCAAAGAAAAGTTCAACTGCCTTTTCCCCTACTGCCGCTACTCGCTTAAATGGTTGATAATATCTACTTCTCTGGTGATTCATTTGAAAATTGATAACTTCTCTCTTTCATTTGTTCCTTCTTCCATTTATGTTATCCTCTCATTTCTTCCTTATCCTTTTTCAGGGTTCTAAAAGGAGAATTTCACATGGAAGTTCAACAGAATGCACTAAGATCTCTAACTTAACAACAGGAATATAAACCAAGAAGGTGTCAAAGGCGAGATGCTGATCAAAAGAACACCTTGCTACTGTTGCAAATTAACATTAGAAACTCTATCAAGAATTCCTACTTTTATTCAGCTTCAGTAAATCTTTTCGACATTCATATGAGGTGCCCTAATTTGCCTCAGAACTTTAAGACTTTTATAAGATAGAGACAGGACAGTCAATGGGTTAAAATCAATAGCCAACGTACTATATCAAGTTTAAATCTTTACAAGAAACAAAGAGCAACAATTATTTTGTAAAACAGGGAAAAAAGAATATGTTCTTGCAACATGACAGACAGAAACTTAGAGACGAACTAAATTTGGATATCACTCGCAGAATCTCTGATATGATTCAAAATGTATAAGATCGTAATGAAAAGATATAAATCCATCAAGAGCATTCAAATGTTCCCATTGCTGAGAAATACAGAAAAATACATACTGCTGGTGAGGAGACAGACGATAAAGAAAAGAGTCTATCTTCAGGTTGAAACTTCCTGGATCGTTTCAAGCTGCAAAGCAGTTAAACAGAAAAAGGGTAATTCAACAAGAAACATATAGGTGAACCATAAACTATATCCAGAAAATTGGAAATCTAAAGACACAAAGGGAGATTCAGTAGACTTGTTTTTATAACCGAGAAATAACTGAGATTTAATCTATTTGTAACATCATCATCATCATCATATTACCATATGATTACAGTGCAATAAGCTAATGATGATGCCTTCTATTTCCTGGGAATGCCGGTTTCAATAACAATTCCAACATCAAAATGGTTACTATTTTTACTATTTTATATTCCAAAAATACTAAAGTAAATGTTATCCTACATGTTCCTCCAACAACCACTAAACAGCTCCCTTTTTCAACTCTTCTCATATTAGTCGTACGAGTCAAAGTAAAACAATGAAAATAGGATGGAGGAAAATATTCTTAGTATAATAGAAATCTCAGTACGATTATATGGGAGGTCCCTCAGGACAGCCTTGTTTAGCTTATAGAGTCTATTTACTAACTAGAGTCAAGGAATTAGTAGATCTGCTTTGCCCAAAATGGGAACGGGCTAGGGTTATGAACTCATAATCTAAGGACCTACAATGAATTAGATAGGTTTTACACTTTTCTCAAAGAAAGAGGAAAGGTTGGCAGTTCAGGCTTCAGATGGATTCAAGAATATATTCAATAAGACAGAGCTTCCTCTGAAATAAACATACTTATTTGATTGACGTTATCGATGGTGTCCGTGCTAGCTTGCACGCATTTTCACTGATCCACTGGACAAACTATCCAACCCACAAGCACAGTTTACCAAGGTACTCCCGCCTAAAAACGGAGCATACAGGCACACACCAAGTGCTGTAGCTGGAATTCAAACCTGGACCTCCAGGTTTTTATTCTTGTGTTTCAACCACTAGGCCATCATCACGTGGATCTTTTCAGCACAATTAGCCGAATTAAAATGTCAATAGCATTGGGTTTATAACAGCGTCTAAGAAGTTCTTTTGTTACTATCATCTTCTAGGATTTATCTCTCAACTGACAACGAATTGCAACTATTGTTATTCTTTTCTTCTAGACCTTTTCACACACTGACTAAAAGATTAACGTTCTCCATTATGTTTTCCCTGGTAAAGAAAAGAGAAACTGAAAAGATAGAGGGGGGACAGCAAAACTAAGCCTTTCGACAATGAGTCTCACAATGGGACAGAACAAAATGTAACTAGCTTAATTACATCATTGATGAACTTTTCTGCTTTTTCATGAATATATACAATCACAATTTACTAAGACAATTCGACAAGCCAAAAATAAATTGGATGGCAGCAGCCTTCTTTGTCCATATCCATCATAGACCACTGGCTATCAAAACTTTATTCCATTACTCTGACTTTGTTTCTTCTTCTACACTGTCATCAATCAGTTGTGTAAGTAATTAACCATTTGTAAATACGAAAGTTTTTTTTCATAGTATCATTAGTATAATTGGCACTATAACTTGTTTTATATATCACAGCAAATTTATGGAAATACACTATTCTCTTGACAATAAAACTTTTCTTAGGATGAATTGAAAGAAAAGGAAAGGGGAAATTAGTCCAATTCTTAGTCTCATCCGTTCCCTTATTCTTCCAAATCCTTCCTTCCAAGCATACCACGTTCAAGGAAAGCAATTCATGCAAGAAGTTCTAGAGTGCTGCAACACCTAAATCCAAGTGCCTTAAACTACGTCACAATGATATATCTTAAAAAACACTATATGAATCAACTAGGTCTTAAATACAAACTAGATGGGGCAGGCTATACAAATTATCTGTATCCATTCCTCTAATTATCTGTATCAATTCTCTCTTATGACTATTCATACCCGATTCGTTGTAATATCAGACTAAATTCTTTAGCCACACCAATCCTCAGGTAAAAACCTCCTAATACTTGTCACACTCAGGCGGTGATGCGACGCCTAGAACAGGACAATTTACACCTGAAAGAATTGAATAAATAAAAACTTACAAGCTGGTGCTTTTGGACGAAGATAAAAACCCTTCAAAACCTTTGAGTACATTTCCACATTGGCTAGGATCTTGTAGGTAAATAGTCTCCATGTCGTAAACCTGCAAAGTCATTCAAGGAATCATTATTGAATCTATACATAAAACAAACCCCAGAAATTTCTTTGACCTGTTTTTCGAGGTTTCGGAGATCTTCATGAAGTTTGGCTCTTTTGGACAAAAGAGCAGCGAGCACTGCCGATGGATTGGAGGATGTTCGTTGCCCTAAAATGAATTATGGGACAAACATATTTTTTGAAGAAACTGTAAAAACAAAATTAAGAGAAAGAAGATAAAAGGTAGAGCCGAGGGTTTACCTTCGGCTTCCATTGAAATGAAATTTTGAGGGAGATCAAGAAACTGTTTATATATAGGTTTCTGGTAGCAGCGCTGGCACCTTCTGAACACTCCTCCGATCTTGGACAATAAGGAGTCTCTTTTCTTCGACGTTGACGTTTCAGTCGTCCGGGTGGGTTTTAACTTTTCCCCTATAAAATATTTTTTGATGTTTAATTGTTGAGATAAAATATTTTTTAAGAATATGTATAGTAAAACTTAATAAAATTAACCGTCTTGATAAAATTATTTAACGTTAAAAATTCATTATTATATCCAAGTGTTAAACGAAACAATTACTTGTACATATTAATATAGCCATTTACAGATATATAGTGACTTTGGTATTTCAATACCTTGCCCACCGCACCCTACGCCCGTGCTCTACCCTTACCTCCTAAAGAATTAAATTTTCAAATTTTGCATCACTGCTCCCAACTACTACTCCAGAACCATCAAACTCAGACCACCCCCAACGCACCTAAGTTTTTGTTTTTAAACTTTGATTGAAGAAAGAGAGAGAGATATTCACCTTTTAACAAATACAACATACACTACATGTATAATAGTATATACGAGGGTTTATATATTGTATATACCACATATGTATGGTATACAATGTATATGAGGTGTACATATACTGGCGTTGTATACAGTCAGTGTACATACAACTTCATACTGCCTTCTTCAATGATGGCAGAAAAAAAGAAGAGGAGAGAAAAGAAATGAAATAGGAAAACGTATGATAAAGTTGAGAGAAACAACAAGAACTAGAGTTCACTGGACTGTAGGAGATACATCATATTGGGCTAATCTCAATTCTAAGAGTGATGAAAACTTGGATCGGGATTTGGCGTGGGGTGGGAAACAACTCCCTAAATTATTTGGACTTTGTCTTTAAGAAAACTTGGCAATTAAATGGCTCAGTAAATTTTGAAAACATGGGCTTATGATATTTTTCTTTCTCAATGATCTTACAAGGTAAAAGCCGCATCCTTTTTGCAAATAAATTTAGCAGGATGAACTACCGAGGCAAGATTTAGATAGCAATAACCTAAAAATGATCATTCAGATATTTTTGTAATAATAGATAGGGATGATCATTTTCTGGACCACTTATTAATATTAATTTATATTTAAATTGTAATTAAAAAATAGTCATTTTTAATACAAAAATAAAATCTGAACAAACATTACTCGTCTTAAAACATAGAAGAACTATAGTATAGTACGCTGAAATTCAAAACTTTTACAATTGAATTTTCAGCACATGTGATGCCCATGACGGAGGGCGGGCCAATGAGGGTGAGTCAAGCCGATTGACAGGTTTCTAGGCTGGCAAGTTTCTGAAGAAGGGAAGCACATGTCACCTTAGGCGAATCCCACATCGAAATGGAAGAGGGAAGTAATGAGCTTTATTAGTCATGACACAAGTTCACATGGTACGTGCGCTTTTAAGGCTTTAAGGCATAGTTGCTCAATCAAATAATCCTAGAGCGATTCCTGTTCCAATTTCAAATTCAAACCAATCTTAAAAGGACTGCCAGAATTTTCACAATCTGTTATATTAATGAAGCTTATTAATAAAGGACAACCAAAACTTTCATCCAAACTTAATATTTTTTACTATAATGCTGGCCGGTTTGGATGATTTACTGTCGAGTTAAGAAATGATGTCGTCCACTTCTTCGTCGTCGACCGAGCGATTAAAGAAGATTTTATCGGGTTTGAGGGTTTATGGGAAGAAGGAAAACAAATATCGGCATTGTCATTTTGTGAACGTTAGAACTTCACAAACTCTATGAATTTTTTTGGAGTTCAAACTGCATATTTCAAACTTTAATGGAGTTTGAACTGGTAGTCATTTGTGGAGTTGTGTTTTAGTTAGAGGTATTTCTATCTAAATATTTTTTCGTATCAAAGAATGAAACTTTTTAAATTAATTTTAAAATAATGACTAATGTTTAATCATCAGTGTTAAAAGTGGGTATCCGCCAATTTTTTCTGATGTTTTTCCACAATATAAAATCTAGTAAAAATTAAGTAGGTGTTTGACCATATGTTTTGAAAGTTGTTTTTCAAAAAAAAAGTTTTAATATATGTTTATTTATATAATTAATCTAGTTTTTAAAAGATTTTGAAAATCAAAACTTCAAATTCCAAATATAATTTAATACTTCTTTTTGGGCCAAATCATGATCATTTGCTAGGTTTTAGCTGGAAAAAGTAATTTTTTAACATATCAAATCTAGTCCAAAAATTTATGTTTAAATATATTTTTAATTTCTCAATAAATTTTACCCGAATTAACTTTTTTACAAAATATTTAGTAATCTATGTCCAAACTGATCCTAAATTTAGGAGGCTAAGGCTTGAGCTCTAGTAGATGCTTTTCGACCTATAATTTGAGACAACCTACGGTCCCAACAAAACAGACCGTATCGGTCCACACCGCCAACGAAACCAAAGGGTGGCCGTTGAGCTCCAACCGCCTTGTTTTGTCCTATATATATCAGTTGCCCACTCGAACTCGGATTGCGGGAGAGTCATTTCTGGGGCTTCGTCTATCCAATCGATAATCGATTTTCCTCTCAGTTTTCTGCGTTTCAGCTAGCGATCCCACTTACTGAAACAATTATGGCTACTGCATCAGGTGCGCGTTTATTCTGATCACATGAGCATCATTACCTCGTAATTTTTGTGTTTGATTCATGCGTAATTAATTAATATATGGAAATTTCAGTGGCATTTAAATCAAGGGAGGATCATAGGAAACAGTTGGAATTAGAAGAAGCGAGAAAGGCTGGCCTTGCTCCTGCTGAGGTGGACGAAGATGGAAAAGAGATCAATCCTCATATTCCTCAGTATATGTCTTCTGCTCCTTGGTATCTCAATGCTGATAGACCTGTACGTACGTCTTCTCTTCTTTTGTTTAAGTTTTTGCGATGTAAAATTTGTTGATTCTTAGGCATGCTTTTTGACCTTTGTAATTGTCTTCGGTGCCTCGGTGGTCACAGAGTTTGAAACATCAAAGGAAGTGGAAACCGGATTCGAGAAACAGGAGCGAATGGTATCATAGAGGTGTGAAGACATATCAGGCTGACAAGTATCGGGAGGGTGCATGTGAAAAGTAAGTGTGGTGCCATATGCTTAACTTCTGTTGTCTTTTTTTGACACTTAATTGCTCTGATGCTTGTATTGTAGTTTAAAAGAAATCTAACTATAAAGAAACTTTACTTTGGAAGTTCGAATTTTGAACCCCTTATGCTTGCTGCCTTCCTTGCATGATGGATGGCTAAATTTAATATTTAATTATTTTGTAATCTTTGAGATAGGGAGTTCGTCTAAAATTAAGTGTTTCCTTGTCCTGATTCGAATTCTAGAAGTTGCCAAGAGAAATAAATGTTTGGCCATAAGGAACATAAACAATTGTATGATAATTTTGGATTCAAGAAACAAGAATAATAGCACTTATTTTTCTTTGTTTCAAATTTGTGCCATGCAGAAGAAAATGGGTAATGCCCTGCCTTGGCAAAATAGTACTAGTTAGGTTAGAATTAAATATTAATGGAAAGGTTTAAACTCTGCAACCAAAGAAAATAATGAGTTGAAATTGTGATTGCCTGGTGATTAATGGGGAGCATTTTGGGAAAATAAGTTGCTTTTGTAAATTGGATTAATATTGATTAGTGGGGAAACATGTAAATTTCACATGATGTATGTGAAAGGGGAGTTATTTATTTTGGGAAACCATATATGGTTTTCGATAAGATTTGGGAAAGCATATGATGTGGGCAAAATGTCCATTTCATTAGGTTATCCAAACAATCCGGGAAGATAAATGTCCATTTGTCTTTTGTGCAGTTGTGGAGCAATGACCCATGATGTTAAGTCATGCATGGGAAGGCGGCGTGAAGTGGAGCAAAATGGACAGGAAAACATATTGCTCCTGATGAGAAGATAGAGCAGTTTGAGCTGGATTATGATGGTAAAAGGGATCGCTCAAATGGTTATGATGCTGCTTCTTATTTCCTTGTAATTGAACGATATGAAGCAACGGACGATGCAAGAAGGAAATACCTCAAGGAGCAACAACTTAAAAAATTGGAAGAGAAAAATAATAAAGAAAATATAGAAGGAGGTGATAGTGACAATAATGATTACGAGGATGCTTTGAAGGTAGATGAAGCAAAGGTTGATGAAAGTAAGCAGAAGGAATTTGCAAAAGTCGAGGCGAACCACTGGTGGTGGTAGCACAGGAACTGTTAGGTGAGTTTTTCTTAATATATTTTGTGTGGGTCATTGTAGGAGTTAGATTGTGAGCACTTTTTGAATGTTGTGGTTGAATAGTACGCTCTACTGATGTATCTGCCCTGACCAGGAACCTTCGTATTTGGGAGGATAGAGTAATGTCTTTGCAATCTTGATGTGAATTCCGCACACTATGATCCCAAAACACGATCCATACGTGAAGATCCTCTTCCTGATTCAGATCCAGATGAAAATTTTTATGCTGTAAGTGCTACTAGTCCCGAAAAGGTCTTTACTCTCAATCTTCTGGTATATGCATGTTTATCAACTGTGATCGTTTCTCTGTTTACGGAGATAACCAAAACCGAATCAGTGGTCAAGCGTTGGAGTTCAAGCAGCTTAATGTACATCCCGGGAGGCTTTTGAGAAGGGTCATGATGTTCATGTGCAAGCAGCTCCATCCCAAGAGGAGTTGCTCTACAAAATTATAAGATTAACAAGGAGAAACTGAAGGCGCAAACTAAAGGTGATATCATGGAGAAGTATGGCAATGCAGCTAGTGATGACACACTTCCAAGAGAACTCTTACTGGGTCAAAGTGAGAAAGAGGTTGAATATGATCGTGCTGGTAGGATTGTGAAGGCCAGGTAACAAATTATCATTCAAAAATTTGCTTTCTTGTTTTGTTTGGTTCCTTTATTTTTTTTTGGTTTGGGGGGGGGGGGGGGGGTTTTTTTTTTTTTTTTT
>MCJB01000562.1:19512-31127 GCA_002018475.1 Nicotiana obtusifolia | reverse complement strand
TGTTCTGAGGGTTTGAAACCCCGGATTGCACATCGTAGTGCTATATTGAAGTAAGGCACACGCTCGATGATGAGCGTGGGGTCGTCTACTACTGGGGATTGTGACTTAGTCCGTCCCGATTGATGATTTTTACTACCTATTTGATTGGAACTGATTTGATAATATAATGATTTGGGCTTCTAGCCATATTTGGGCTTCGTGCCGTTTATGTGAACCTTCAGGGGTAATTTATCACCGTTTACTGAAATTATATTTGGGCTTCACACCGGTTATGTAAACCCTTCGGGGGTATTTGTTAACGATTTGAATCATTATTTGAACTCAATTTTGAAAACTAAATGATGTTTTCAAATGATTTTGAAATGGATCGGGTGGCACGCCGCCACGGATATGATGTAAATGGGATCGGGTGGCACGCTGCCACGAGATATGATATAGCGCTTGGGCCGTAAGAAGCCCCTCCCGGAGTCTAAACCACCCACAGTGAGTGCAGGGTACCCATTATGATAATTACTGTTGGTAACAATGACAACTGATAATTGGAGATGGGTAGATAATACAGTTGGTAACAATGACAACTGTAGGTTACGGTTGGTACCAATGACAACCGGTAACCAAAGATAATGCAGTTGGTAACAATGACAACTGTAGGTTACAGTTGGTAACGATGACAACTAGTAGCCGGAGTTTGATACATTTACAGTTGGTAACAATGACAACTGTAGGTTACAGTTGGTAACAATGACAACTGGTAACCGGAGTTTGAATGATATTATTGTTTTTAAATGATGTTGAGCTCGAGGGGCAGTTTTTAAGTGTTTTCTTCACTTCACGTTATTTACTTGAAGAATGCACATGTTTTACCCGTTGAAAGAAGTTCTACTTGAATTTACACAGGTTTACTATTTCACCGATGTTTCATTACTTCATTATGGATTGCCTAGTGTGTTATGTGTTTTCTTACTTTCAGTCATTATTTATGTGTATTACTCACTGAGTTGGAAGTACCCACATTAATCCTTGCACCATGTGTGTAGATTCAGGCGTTAACGGTTCCGCATCGAGGCATTGACTACTACTGCCAAGGCGGTGATTCGGAGGTTACGAGGTAGCTGTTGGTGTCCGCAGCCCCGTATCTCTTTTATTTTGTTGATTCCACTTTCTTCAAACAATTGTGCCAAAGATATTGTAATAGTTATTTTGTTTTTAGGATTTCATTAGTGGCTCATGACTTAGTGACACCCCGATCTGAGGGCTGTAGTCGGGATGGCTTACCATCTTTTCTCGCAAATTACTGTTACTTAACCGTACTTATATTATTTTTGTATTGTTAACTGTTTAAATGAGGTTTGGTTTAAATCGGCTGGCCTTGTCTTCATGAGAGGCGCCATCACGACCGGGTCGGGATTTTGGGTCGTGACAGAGTTGGTATCAGAGCCTAGGTTACATAGGTCTCACGAGTCATGAGCGGGTTTAGTAGAGTCTCGCGGATCGGTACGGAGACATCTGTACTTATCTTCGAGAGGCTGCAGGACCTTTTTAGGAAAACTCCAAATTCTTGAAAACTCTTGTCGTGCGAACTTGTTGATCCGAGAACTAAAATTTCTTTTATCCAGTTCTCTCACAGATGGTGAGGCCACGAACTACTGGACGAGGTGGACGACCACCAATACCAACCACTGAGGTCACCAGAGGCCGTGGACGAGGTCGTGGTTGTGGTTGAGGCAGAGCAGCGAGGGCAGCATCTGTTGATCCACCAGCTGCCCCAGCTCAGGAACAGGCTCCAGCAGCCCCAGTTCAGGCACCAACTGTGCCTGCAGCTATTCCAGATCTTCAGGAAACCTTGGCTCAGATCTTAACTGTTTGCACTGGCCTAGCTCATGCGGTTTCAGCCACTACGGCCGCAACTACTTCTCAGGCCGGAGGAGGCAATCAGACTCCAGTTGCCCGTACACCTGAGCAGGTAGTCCAGGGACTACTGATGCCGGGGGCACCTCCAGCCCAGCCAGTTGCGTCGGCTCAGGAATTCATAGTACCAGTTATGCCGGACGATGAGCAGCGTCGTCTTGAGAGGTTTGGCAGACTCCAGCCTCCGTCATTCAGTGGTGCTGAGGGCGAGGATGCCCAAGGTTTTCTTGAAAAGTGTCAGCGAATGCTCCGGACAGCCGGCATTCTTGAGTCTAGTGGTTTGGCATTTACTACATTTCAGTTCACGGGAGCTGCCTTTAATTGGTGGGAAGCTTATGAGAGACGTAGGCTGGTTGATGCAGCGCCCCTTACTTGGCAACAGTTCTCCACTCTTTTCTTGGAGAAGTATGTGCCGCAGTCCCGTAGAGAGGAGCTGCGTAGAAAATTTGAATGGCTGCGACAGGGGGATATGACTGTGTCGTAATACGAGTCAAGATTTTCTGAATTGGCTCGACATGCTGTCTGGATGGTTCCGACTGATCGTGAAAGGATCAGGAGGTTTGTGGATGGCCTTAACTACCATCTCCGTATTCTTATGACCAGGGAGAGAGTATTGGGTGCTACTTTCGAGAAAGTGGTTGATATAGCTCGTGAGATTGAGACGGTTCGCCGTCAGGAGCGAGAGGAGAGGGAGGCTAAGAGGCCTCGAGGATCGGGTAATTTCAGTGGTACTCCTTCGAGAGGCCAGTATCAGCAAGGTAGAGGCCGTTCATTTAGGCCTGCTCAGTCAGTAAGCCCATGGTATAGTGGGGCATCTGCAGGTCGTGGCTATCATGGGTTGCAGCAGGGCCAGTCAACACTTAGCGCCCTGCTCATTCTCCGTCAGCCCAGGGTCCTTCTAGACCGAGTGCATCTGCTAGAGCACCAGTGATCTGTTTTGAGTTTGGCGAGATGGGCCACATGTGGAGGAATTGTCCTCGTCATGGTGCTAGATCGTCCCAGCAGAGGGGTCAACCCTCGACTTTTGCTCCAGTTACTTTATCACCCGCACAGCCAGCTAGGGGTGGTGGTCAGGCAGCCAGAGGTCGCCCTAGAGGGGGAGGTCGAGCAGGCGGTGGCCAGGCTCGATTCTATGCTATTCCGGGCAGGACAGATACCAGTGCTTCTAATGCCGTTATTACAGGTATTGTTTCTGTCTTCCACAAAGATGCCTTTGTATTGTTTGATCCCGGTTCCACCTATTCATATGTGTCTTCATATTTTGCTCATTATTTGGGTACGCCCCGTGAGCTTCTTGCTCTACCTGTTCATGTGTCTGCCCCGATGGGTGACACTGTTGTTGTCGACCGTGTGTATCGGTCGTGTGTAGTAACTATTGGGGGTCTGGAGACCCGAGTTGATCTGTTGCTATTAAGCATGGTAGATTTTGATGTTATTTTAGGCATGGATTGGTTATCTCCATGTCGTGCTATTTTAGACCATCATGCTAAGACAGTTACTTTGGCTATGGCGGGCGTGCCGCGGATCGAGTGGCGTGGCGTGACTGATTATATTCCCGGTAGGGTGATGTCATATTTGAAAGCCCAACGTATGGTTGGGAAGGGTTGCCTTGCATACCTAGCATTCGTAAGGGATGTTGGAGCTGAGACTCCAAGCATCGATTCTGTTCCAGTTGTGCGGGATTTTCTTGATGTATTTCCTGCAGACCTGCCGTGCATGCCGCCGGATAGGGATATTGATTTCGGTATTGACCTGGTGCCGGGCACTCAGCCCATCTCTATTCCACCGTATCGTATGGCACCAGCAGAGTTGAAAGAATTAAAGGAGCAACTTCAGGAACTCCTAGATAAAGGGTTCATTCGCCCTAGTGTGTCACCTTGGGGTGCACCGGTTCTATTTGTGAAAAAGAAGGATGGCACGATGAGAATGTGCATCGATTATAGGCAATTGAACAAAGTAACGATCAAGAACAAATATCCTTTGCCTCGCATTGATGATTTATTTGACCAGCTTCAGGGAGCACGAGTGTTCTCTAAGATTGATCTCCGTTCAGGATATCACCAGTTAAAAATCAGGGATGCAGATATTCTTAAGACTGCGTTCCGGACTAGATATGGCCACTATGAGTTTCTTGTTATGTCTTTCGGGCTAACCAATGCCCCAGCAGCGTTCATGCAGTTAATGAACAATGTATTTCGGCCTTATCTGGATTCGTTCGTGGTGGTATTTATTGATGATATTCTGGTGTACTCGCGTAGCCAGGAAGAGCACGCAGAACATCTGCGAGTTGTATTGCAAAGATTGAGGGAGGAGAAGCTTTATGCAAAATTCTCCAAGTGTGAGTTTTGGCTCAATTCAGTGGCTTTCTTGGGGCACGTGGTGTCCAGCGAGGGTATACAGGTTGATCCAAAGAAGATAGAGGCGGTTCAGAGTTGGCCTAGACCGTCCTCAGTCACCGAGATTCGTAGCTTTCTTGGGTTGGCAGGCTATTATCGCCGGTTTGTTCAGGGTTTCTCATCCATTGCATCGCCCTTGACCAAATTGACTCAGAAGGGTATTCCATTTGTGTGGTCGGACAAGTGTGAGGAGAGCTTTCAAAAGCTCAAGACAGCCCTAACCACAGCTCCAGTATTGGTTCTACCATCAGCCTCAGGTTCGTATACCGTCTATTGTGATGCCTCAAGAATTGGGATTGGTTGTGTATTAATGCAGGAGGGTAGAGTTATTGCTTATGCTTCTCGTCAATTGAAGCCTCATGAGAAGAACTACCCCGTGCATGATTTGGAGCTAGCTGCCATAGTTCATGCTTTAAAGATTTGGAGGCATTACTTATACGACGTATCTTGTGAAGTGTTTACTGATCATCGTAGCCTTCAACATTTGTTCAAGCAAAAAGATCTTAATCTGAGGCAGCGGAGATGGTTAGAATTGCTCAAGGATTACGATATTACTATACTATACCATCCGGGAAAGGCCAATGTGGTGGCCGATGCTTTAAGCCGAAAGGCAGTGAGTATGGGGAGTTTGGCATACATTCCAGTTGGAGAGAGACCTCTCGCAGTCGATGTCCAGACCTTGGCTAATAGGCTTGTGCGATTAGACATCTCGGAATCTAACCGGGTGTTGGCTTGCGTGGTTTCTCGGTCTTCGTTATATGATCGCATCAGGGAGCGCCAGTACGACGATCCCCATTTGCTTGTCTTTAAGGACAGAGTTCAGCATGATGATGCTAAAGATGTGACCATCGATGATGATGGAGTGTTGAGGATGCAGGGCCGGATTTGTGTGCCCAATGTGGATGGGCTACGGGAGTTGATTCTTGAGGAGGCCCATAGCTCACGGTATTCTATTCATCCGGGTGCCGCAAAGATGTACCGGGATTTGAAGCAACATTATTGGTGGAGAAGAATGAAGAAAGACATTGTGGGATTCGTAGCTCGATGTCTCAACTGTCAGCAAGTAAAATATGAACATCAGAGGCCGGGTGGTTTGCTTCAGCAGATAGCTATTCCCGAGTGGAAATGGGAGCGGATCACTATGGACTTTGTTGTTGGACTCCCACGGACTTTGAAGAAGTTCGATGCTATTTGGGTGATTGTGGATCGGCTGACCAAGTCCGCACACTTCATTCCTGTGTGTACCACCTATTCTTCAGAACGGTTGGCAAGGATTTATATCCGAGAGATTGTTCGGCTGCATGGTGTTCTAGTTTCTATCATTTCTGATAGAGGTACTCAGTTCACCTTGCAGTTCTAGAAAGCCGTGCAGAGGGAGTTGGGTACCCAGGTGGAATTGAGCACAGCATTTCATCCTCAGACGGATGGGCAGTCCGAACGTACAATTCAGATACTGGAGGACATGTTGCGTGCATGTGCTATTGATTTTAGAGATTCATGGGATGAGTTTCTACCTCTTGCAAAATTCGCTTATAATAACAGCTATCAGTCAAGTATTCAGATGGCCCCGTATGGGGCTCTGTGTGGGAGACGGTGTAGATCTCCGGTTGGTTGGTTCGAGCTTGGCGAGGCTAGAATATTGGGGACTGACTTGGTTCAAGAGGCTCTAGAGAAGGTGAAGGTAATCCAGGAAAGGCTCCGTACAGTGCAGTCGAGGCAAAAGAGTTATGCCGATAGAAAGGTTCGAGATGTGTCCTACATGGTTGGCGAGAAGGTCTTGCTGAAAGTTTCGGCCATGAAAGGCATTATGAGATTCGGAAAGAAAGGGAAATTGAATCCTCGGTTCATTGGGCCATTTGAAGTACTTCGGAGAGTTGGGGAGGTGGCTTATGAACTTGCTTTGCCACCCAATCTGTCAAGTGTACACCTAGTATTTCATGTTTCTATGCTCCGGAAGTATATTGGGGACCCGTCTCATATTCTGGACTTCAGCACGATTCAGTTGGATGATAATTTGACCTATGAGGTGGAGCCAGTGGCGATTTTGGATCGTCAGGTTCGGAAGTTGAGGTCCAAGGAGATAGCTTCAGTGAAAGTCCAATGGAGAGGTCGGACGAAGGAAGAGGCTACTTGGGAATCGAGGGAGATCGAGCGGTATGTTTCTTGACTCGTTCGAGGACGAACGCTTGTTTAAGAGGGAGAGAATGTGACGACCCGGCTAGTCGTCTCGTGAGTTACCGCTTTGTTTTCCCTATTTTCTATCTCATTGTGCTTCGTTATCCATATTTTATGTGATCGAGTTGAGTAGTTTGCATTAGGAATGAGTTTGGAAAGAAATGAGACACTTAGTCTCTTTTAAGAAGGGTTAAGTTGAAAAAGTCAATCGAATATTGACTTATGAGTTAGAGGACTCGGATGTGAGTTCCGATGGTTCGGTTAGCTTCGGGAGGTGATTTATGACTTAGGAGAGTGATCGGAATTAGTTTTGGAGGTCCCGTGTAGAATTAGGCTTGAATTGGTGAAGTTAGAATTTTGGCGATTTCCGGTTGATAGGCGAGATTTTGATCCGAGGGTCGGAATGGAATTCCGAAAGTTGTTGTAGCTTCGACATTTAATTTATGACTTGTGTGCAAAATTTCAGGTCATTCGGACGTGGTTTGGTTGAGTTTAGATCAAAAGAGCGATTTAGAATATTTTGAGGTCCTTAGGCTTGAATCTGATGCGAATTTGATGTTATGATGTTAATTTGAACGTTCCGAAGGTTGGAACAAGTTTGAATAATGTTATGGGACACGTTGACATGTTTGGTTGAAGTCCCGAGGGTCTTGAATGGATTTTGGATGGTTGATAGAGTTTAGCTTTGGCGTTTCAAGAAGGTGTCAATGTCGTACCTTCAAGAAAAAGTGGTATCATATTATTCAAACGAACTCCAAATTCAATTTTTATTGAAGCATTAGATCCGTATCGCAATTTCGGAGCCATAGCAAAAAGAATCGTCCAATTCGGACATCGTATGAAGAAGTTATGCCTATTTTTGTGTCAGGAAAAAATGCGGCGCCCAGGACAGCGCCAGGCGCCGCCCTGGGCGCCCGAGGCAGCGGAGGCTACTGGAATCAGCGCCACAGGCAGCGCCCGGCGCCACCTGTGGCGCCCGAGGCAGAAAGGGGTCTATAAAACGGGGGTTTTGGCCATTTTAACATATTTGGGGCTAGGGAGGTCGGATTGAAGCGATTTTTGAGGCGATTTTCAAGGAAAACATCGGGGTAAGTGTTCTTTATCATAAATCCTTCATAGATCATGAGTCCGTACTCATTTACATCATGAATCCATGAACTTATGGAAAAAAATCATAATTTTCCTTTCAAATCTTCCAAGAACGAATATTTAAGATTTGAAAGCCAATCCGATGTCGGAATTCGACAAATTTTATATGGTTAAACTCGTAAGAAGATAAGGAACCCGTTGGGGTGAAAAGTACTGAATTTCAAGACGTGGGCCCGGGGCTCGGGTTTTGCTAATTTCGGGATTTCCTAGTAATTTTGATTTTTTTCGCTTGGGCTTTGTCCCCATAGCATAATGTGACGTAATTATTCTGAATTTGAATAGATTCGACGCACGTGGAGGCCAATTCAAAGGGCAAAGGCGTCGTGGGCTAAGGATTTAGCCGGTTTGAGGTGAGTAATGATTGTAAATGATGCTCTGAGGGTTCGAAACCCCGGATTGCACATCATAGTGCTATATTGAAGTAAGGCACACGCTCGATGATGAGCGTGGGGTCGTTTACTACTGGGGATTGTGACTTGGTCCGTCCCGAATGATGATTTTACTACCTATTTGATTGGAACTGATTTGATAATATAATGATTTGGGCTTCTAGCCATATTTGGGCTTCGTGCCAGTTACGTGAACCCTTTAGGGGTAATTTATCACTGTTTACTGAAATCATATTTGGGCTTCACGCCGGTTATATAAACCCTTCGGGGGTAATTGTTAATGATTTGAATCATTATTTGAACTCAGCCTTGAAAACTAAATGATTTTTTCAAATGATTTTGAAATGGATCGGGTGGCACGCCGCTACGGATATGTTGTAAATGGGTCGGGTGGCACGCCGCCACGAGATATGATATAGCGCTTGGGCCGTAAGCAGCCCCTCCCGAAGTCTGAACCACCCACAGTGAGCGCAGTGTACCCATTATGATAATTACAGTTGGTAACAATGACAACTGTAGGTTACAGTTGGTAATAATAACAACTGATAACCGGAGATGGGTAGATAATACAGTTGGTAACAATGACAACTGTAGGTTACGGTTGGTAACAATGACAACCGGTAACCAGAGATAATACAGTTGGTAACAATGACAACTGTAGGTTACAGTTCGTAACAATGACAACTAGTAGCCGGAGTTTGATACATTTACAGTTGGTAACAATGACAACTGTAGGTTACAGTTGGTAACAATGACAACTGGTAACCGGAGTTTGAATGATTTTATTGTTTTTAAATGATGTTGAGCCCGAGGGGCGGTTTTAAAGTGCTTTCTTTACTTCACGTTATTTATTGAAATATGTACATGTTTTACCGTTGAAAGGAGATTCTACTTGAATTTACACTGGTTTACTATTTCACTGATGTTTCATTAGTTCATTATGGATTTCCTTGTGCATTATGTGTTTTCTTACTTTCAGACATTATTTATGTGTATTACTCACTGAGTTGGAAGTAACTCACATTACTCCCTGCACCATGTGTGCAGATTCAGGTGTTAACGGTTCCGCTTCGAGGCATTGACTACTACTGCCAGGGCGGTGATTCGGATGTTACGAGGTAGCTGTTGGCGTCCGCAGCCTCGTATCTCTTTTATTTTGTTGATTCCACTTTCTTCAAACAATTGTGGCAAAGATATTGTAATAGTTATTTTGTTATTAGGATTTCATTAGTGGCTCATGACTTAGTGACACCCCGATCTGAGGGCTGTAGTCGGGATGGCTTACCATCTTTTCTCGCAAATTACTATTACTTAATCGTACTTATATTATTTTTGTATTGTTAACTGTTTAAATGAGGTTTGTGTGACGACCCAGCTAGTCGTCTCGTGAGTTACCGCTAAGTTCTCCCCATTTCTGCTTTATTATGTTTCGCTATCCGTATTTTATGTAATCACGTTGAATGATTTGCGTTTGGAGTAGATTTGGTAAGAAATGAGACACTTAGTCTCTTTCAAGAAGGTTTAAGTTGTAAAAAGTCAACCGGATGTTGACTAATGAGTTAGAGGGCTCGGATGTGAATTCCGACGATTCGACTAGTTTTGTAAGATGATTTGTGACTTAGGAGTGTGATCGGAATTGGTTTTGGAGGTCCCGTGTAGAATTAGGCTTGAATTGGTGAAGTTAGTATTTTGGCGATTTCCGGTTGTTAGGCTAGATTTTCATCCCACGGTGGGAATGGAATTCCGAGAGTTGCTATAGCTTCGTATGGTGATTTCGGACTTAGGCGTATGTCCGGATTTGAAATTGGAAGTCCGTAGGACAATTCGACGCATTTTGGCGAATGTTGGAAAATAGTAGATTTTTGGAAAGTTTGACCGAGGAGTTGACTTTTTGATATCGGGGTCGAAATCAAGTTCTGAAAATCTTCATAGGTCCGCTATGTCATTTATGACTTGTGTGCAAAATTTGAGGTCAATCGGACTCGATTTGATAGGTTTCGGCATCGAATGTAGAAGTTGGAATTTATTAGTTTCATTAGGCTTGAATTGGGGTATGATTCGTATTTTTAACATTGTTGGATGTGATTTAAGGCCTCGACTAAGTCCGTAATATGTTTTAGGACTTGTTGGTATATCCGAACGGGGTCCTGAATGGCTCAGGTGAGTTTTGGGTGGTTAAACGGACTATTTCATCTTTGGAAAAGATGAAAAAATCTGCAGAAAATTGCAGAAAAAAACTGATGCGTGTAGTCCCGTTTGGAAGCTCATATCCTACAATCTATAAGGAATCAGAAAAATTGCAAATCAAGAAAGTTGTAGTCCATTGAATCTAGTTTCCAGAATGATAAAGCATTCATCATTTGGACATATATACAGAAAGTTAGGATAGGTCGAAGTTGGCTGGTGGAGCAGTTTTGACAGAACTTCTCGATGCACTTTAGAACCTCATATCTCGGAATATATAAAGAGTTATGTAGTGTACAACCTATCAAATGAAAGCACTTCCAGTCTAGTTTCTAAATCTTCAAACCGTTTCTCATTAGGATATTTCCACAAGGAGTTATGAGCGTTTTAATAGAAGGTGTACAGCAAGGGAAAAAAATGATAAGAGGATGTACAACCTGCACAACGCAAGGTACAACTCCATGAAGCCTGGGCAGAATGTTTTAAGCCCTATTTTGTCCGATTTTGGGTATAGTTTCACCCATAGTTGTTCATTTTTGGAGGTTCTTGAAAGAAATTAACGAGGGATTCAAGGAGAATCGATTGGAGGTAAGAATTTTGGACCTAAAACTCATTTATATTGTGAAATCCACCTAGAAAATCATTGAAGTCTTGCTAAAAATGGAAGAAATAGGGCTTGGGATTTTAAAATTTTAATTGGGTATTTGGAGGACCATTTGGGGCCGGATTTGAGAACTTTTGATATGTACGAACTCGTGGGGAGATAAGGAACCCGTTGATGTGAAAATTTTTGAACTTCGAGAAGTGGGCCCGGGGCTCGGGTTTTGCTAATTTCGGGATTTCTTGGTATTTTTGATTGTTTTTGCT
The DNA here is from genome assembly GCA_002018475.1 of Nicotiana obtusifolia. Lineage (NCBI taxonomy): Eukaryota > Viridiplantae > Streptophyta > Magnoliopsida > Solanales > Solanaceae > Nicotiana > Nicotiana obtusifolia. Next base: position 20,059 of record MCJB01000562.1, on the reverse strand, counting down.
TGGGTTTTGTTCCCTCAACATATTGACGTATTTGTTCTGAATTTGGATAAATTTAACGCACATGAAGGCCAATTTGAAGGGCAAAGGCGTCGTGGGCTAAGGATTTAGTCGGTTTGAGGTGAGTAATGTTTGTAATTGATGTTCTGAGGGTTTGAAACCCCGGATTGCACATCGTAATGCTATATTGAGTTGAGGCACGTGCTCGATGATGAGCATGGGGTCGTTTACTACTGGGGATTGGGGCTTTGTCCATCCCGATTTATGATTTTACTACATATTTGATTGAAACCTGTTTGATATCATCATGATTTGGGTTGCTTGCCATACTTTGGGCTTCTTGCCGGTTATGTGAACCCTTCAGGGGTATTTATCACTGTTTACTGAAATCATATTTGGGCTTCGTGCCGGTTATGTAAATCCTTCAGGGGTATTTGTCACTGATTTGAATCATTATTTGAACTCGGTTTTGAAAATTAAATGATGTTTTCAAATGATTTTTTTTATGAATCGGGTGGCACGCCGCCACGGGATTTGATTTTAATGGATC
>MCJB01000560.1:0-18360 GCA_002018475.1 Nicotiana obtusifolia | reverse complement strand
GCTTCTGCAACGATCCGAAGGGATGGAATCTCAACTTCTGCAGGTATAACTGCCTCAGTTCCATATACCAGCAGAGAAGGAGTTGCACCCACTGAGGTGCCAACAGTAGTGCGGTAGCCCAGTAGTGCAAAAGGCAACTTTTCATGCCACTGTCGAGAATCCTGAACCATCTTACGAAGTATCTTCTTTATGTTCTTGTTGGCAGCCTCGACAGCTCCATTTGCCTTAGGGCGATACGGGGTGGAATTTCAATGCACAATCTTGAATTGTTGGCATACCTCTTTCATCAGATGGCTGTTGAGATTAGCAGCATTGTCTGTGATGATCAACTTTGAAATTCCGAACTGGCAAATGATGTTCGAATGAACAAAATCCACCACTGCCTTCTTGGTTACGGCCTTGAAAGTCACAGCTTCGACCCACTTGGTAAAGTAATCAATAGCCACCAGAATAAACCTATGCCCGTTTGACGCTGCCGGCTCGATTGGCCCAATAACATCCATGCACCAAGCAACAAAGAGCCAGGGTGCAGACATTGTATGCAATTCAGATGGAGGAGAATGAATCAGATCACTGTGTACCTGGCACTGATGACACTTGCGAACCAAACTGATACAATCGCATTCTATGGTAAGCCAATAATAACCTGCTCGAAGTATCTTCTTTTCCAATACATGCCCATTCATATGTGGACCGCAAACTCCAGAATGTACTTCGGCCATGATTATTGAAGCCTCTTTAGCTTCTACGCACCTCAGCAATCCTAAATCCGGAGTCCTCTTGTACAAGATTCCTCCGTTCAAGAAAAATCCACTTGCCAGACGTCGAATGGTTCTCTTTTGGTCACTTGTAGCATATACCGGATATACCCCTGACCTGATGTATTCCTTGATATCATGGGACCAGGGCTCTCCATCGATTTTCTCTTCTACCACATTACAATAAGCATGTTGATCATGAACTTGGATATGTATGGGGTCGACATAAACCTTCTCCGGATGATGTAACATTGACGCTAAGGGTGGCCAAGGCATCAGCAATCTCGTTATGAACCCTGGGAATATGTCTAAATTCAACTTACCTGAATCGTTGACAAAGATCATGCAAGTATTGTCGTAAGGTATGAGCTTCAAATCTCGAGTTTCCCATTCTCCTTGAATCTAGAGGACCAGCAAGTCTGAGTCTCCCAGAACCAGTATTTCTTGAATTCCCATGTCTATAGCCAACCTCAAACCCAGAATGCATGCTTCGTACTCAGCCATGTTGTTGGTGCAATAAAACCGAAGCTGGGCTGTTACCGGGTAATGTTGCCCTGTTTCAGAAATAAGCACAGCCCATATTCCAACCCCTTTCATGTTAGCAGCTCCATCAAAGAAAAGTCTCCAACCTGGCTTTTCATCGTGGTCAACCTCGTCAACACACATGACCTCTTCATCGGGAAAATAAGTCTTCAATGGCTCATATTCATATCCACCGGATTCTCGGCCAAATGATCAGCCAAGGCTTGAGCTTTCATCGCAGTCCGAGTCACATAGATGAATTCAAACTCTGTGAGTAAAATCTGCCACTTTGCAAGTCTTCCAATGGGTATAGGCTTCTGAAAGATATACTTTAAAGGATCCATGCGAGAAATGAGGTAAGTAGTGTGGAATGACAGATAATGCTTCAACTTTTGTGCCACCCAAGTCAAGGCACAACATGTCCTCTCAAGTAGAGTGTACTTGATCTCATAGGGAGTGAACTTCTTGCTAAGATAGTAGATTGCTTGCTCCTTCTTTCCTGTGATATCATGCTGACCCAACACACAACCAAAAGAATTGTCCAAGACTGTCAAATAAAGAATTAGAGGTCTCCCCGGCTCTGGTGGGACCAGCACCGGTGGATTCGACAGGTACCTCTTGATCTTATCAAATGCTTCTTGACACTCGTCAGTCCACTCGGCTACAACATTCTTCTTCAGCATTTTAAAAATGGGCTCACAAGTTGTCGTGAGTTGAGCAATAAATCTGCTGATGTAATTTAACCTTCCAAGCAGGCTCATCACTTCTGTTTTGTTCCTTGGGGCGGTAATTCTTGAATGGCTTTGATCTTTGCCGGATCCAATTCAATACCACGCCGGCTGACCACGAATCCCAGCAGTTTACCGGACGGGACACCAAATGCATATTTTGCAAGATTGAGCTTAAGATTGTACCTGCGGAGCCTTTGGAAAAACTTTCTCAGATCTTTGGCATGGTCAGACTACTTCTTTGACTTTATGATCACGTCATCTACATAAACCTCAATCTCTTAATGTATCATGTCATGAAACATGGTGGTCATTGCCCTCATATGAGTTGACCCAGCATTCTTCAAACCAAATGGCATTACCCAATAACAATACGTTCCACATGGCGTGATAAATGTTGTCTTTTCTGCATCTTCCTCGTCCATCAAGATTTGATGATACCCCGCGTAACAGTCTACAAAAGACCCAATCTCATGCTTGGCACAATTGTCGATCAGAATGTGAATGTTAGGCAATGGAAAATCATCCTTTGGGCTTGCTTTGTTGAGATCACGGTAATCAACACAGACTCTGGTCTTGCCATCCTTCTTTGGCACTGGCACAACGTTGGCTAACCAAGTGGGATATCGAGTGACCCGAATGACCTTTGCAGTAAGCTGCTTTGTGATTTCTTCTTTGATCTTCATAATCATATCAGGCTTGAACTTTCGCAACTTTTGCTTGACGGGGGGACATGCTGGATCAGTTGGTAATTTATGAACTACCAGATCAGTGCTCAAACCCGGCATCTCGTCATAAGACCAAGCAAAGACATCTTTGAATTCGAACAATGTTTTGATTATTTCCTCCTTCGCTTGTGGTTCTAGATGCACACTTATCTTGGTTTCCCTAACATCATCTTGGTCCCCTACATTGATTGCTTCAGTCTCACTCAAATTAGGTTTTGGTTTTTCCTCAAATTGTTTTAGCTCTTTGCTGATTTGTTCAAATGCAGCTTCTTCATCATATTCTATTTCATCATCATACTCTACTTCTTGGATTGTTATTTCAGAATTAGATTGGCCTTTAGAACTCGGCTAAAAATTCCTCATGCATGTCATGTCACTGCAACCAGCATAAAAAGAACTGTACAAAAGAAACAAAAATAAAACACTATTAAGAATAATGGGAAACGGGAAATTGCATTTCGTTGAAAGTAAAAGGATAAAAAGGTCTGAGCACCAAGATAAGCAAAACATAAAAAGAAAGATCCGGATTACAACCCTGGAACGACTTAAATAACAGGAAAAGAAATAAAGCAAACTACCAAAACTCCTTCCTGCTGGGGAGAGGAGTAACTTCCCAATTGCTAAGCTTCACGTTCGGGCCAACAAATTGCACATCTGCTTTGCTAGAGCCTTCACCAATCATACCATATTGACCTATTCGAAAAGACTTTGGAACCTCTTGAATATCTCTTCATCAACATCAAACACAGGTTCTGGGATTAAGGAGGTTGGAGGTTTTTCGGCTCCTGGTTTGACAAAAGACTTGGAGATGTGTGGGATTAGCTTGGATAGTGATCATTCCTTCTGTCTTGGATTCTTAAACCTTTTCATGTTCTCTTCTGTGGGCGTGAATCCCAAACCAAACGTACCATAATTTCAGTTAGGGCATATTGGATGCGCAATACCTTGCAGAGATGATCCCAGACCTTTGCCCGGCACAAAACCATTCTTCAGCATTTCATTCGTGACCATGACAGATGCGGAGGACAACTTGGGACCTGGGATGCATTTTCCTTTAGTGATCTTATCAACAGACACTGTTTCAAAAGTTTGAAAGACCCAAGGTCCCTTATCATCTTCAGCTTCAGCAAACGGAACAATTGTATCATTGCAAGCTGCCAAATCTTCCTCACCGTACACAACTATTTCCTGCCTGTCCTATTCAAACTTAACCATTTGATGTAGAGAGGACGGGACTGCCTTAGCAGCATGTATCCAAGGCCTTCCCAACAGCAAATTGTAGGAGACAGCTACATCTAACACTTGAAATTCCATGGTGAACTCAACTGGGCCTATTGACAGTTCGAGCATTATGTCTCCAACCGAGTCTTTACCTCCTCCATCAAAGCCTCGAACACACACGATGTTCAAGCGGATCCTTTCGGTATCGATCTTCAATTTTTGCAGGGTAGAGAGAGGACAAATATTTGCGCTAGAGTCGTTGTCAACCAGAACCCTCGAAACAACAGCATCTTCGCACTTCACCGTAAGATAGAGAGCTCGGTTGTGCTCTGTACCTTCGATAGGAAGCTCATCATCCGAGAAAGTGATCCTATTTGCTTCGAAAATCTTGCCAGCTATCTTTTCTAAGTGGTTCACTGTGCTCTTATCAGGAACATGTGCCTCATTTAAAATTTTCATTAGAACCCTACGATGTTCTTCTGAGTGTATCAGCAAAGACAAAAGAGAAATCTGGTGTTTTCCTTAACTGTTCTATAATGGAATAATCCTGTCCCTTCATATTTTTCAAGAATTCCTTAGCCTCTTCCTCAGTAACCAATTTCTTTACTGGCAATTGACTATCTTTGAATGGCTTGGCTTTCCTTAGTTCCTCCGGAGTGAAACACCTCCCAGAATGAGTCAATCCTTCAGTCTCATTTACTTCTTCATCTACTTCTTTTCCTTTATATGTAACTATCACTTGCTTGTAATTCCACGGAACAGCCTTGATATCAACCACCGGCAGCTAGGTCACTGGTTTAATGATGATAGGGGTAATAGGAGCCCCTTTCACAACTATGACAGGCTTACTGGGAATCCCTGGCACTATCACTTTTGAGCTTTCTGGATTTGCCTTAATACCTTTTGATATCCCTTTCACGACCAGTACCGGTGGCTTCAAATTGAGCGGGCTTGGCTTTTCTGTCGCCCCTTCAACTATCATAGGCTTTGCTTTGGTGAAATCTGGCTCCTTAACCAAATTGTTTTCACTGGCCCGAATCATCATGACGGACTTATAAGGCTTCTTGGGCTCCCCGTCCTTGTAAACTACTTCGATCATATGTGTCTCAGCATGGGCAGGCAGAGGATTTTGGTTAATGTTTGGAGTGTCTAGGCTTTGGACTACAATTTGGTTCGTATCAATGAGCTCTTGGATCGCCTGTTTCAGGTGCCAACATTTTTCTATGTCATGGCTTGGGGCATTAGAACAATAGGCACATCTTAAGGAATAATCGAGGTTCTTTAGAGGGGGATTTGGTATTTTTGATTCAATTGGCCTCAAGACGTCCAATTGTCTTAACCTTTGGAATAAACTGGCATAGGATTCTCCAAGCGGGGTAAAAGTTTGCTTCCGTTGTTTCCTCTCTTTCCTATACTCTGGCATGGGATTTTGGTAAGGTTATGGAGGTGGAAAGGTATTTTGTGGAGCTGGGTAGGTGTTCTGTGGGGCATAGGCACGCCATTGTGGGTAAGGAGGGGGTTGAGCATATGACTGTGTATGATGAACAAAATATTGAGGTGATCTAGCTGAGTCTTGGGGGCCTGGCAGCAAAAAGTGATGTTGAGGGGTATTATATGGAGCTTGGGTATAGGTTTGAGGTCGGGGTCGAGGATGGGTGTATTGGTGAGGTGGACCTCTCTGACCCTGCCATGATCCAGAAACAAACATAGCGACATCTTCCTTTTTCTTCTTGCCTAACAAACTCCCGGTACCACTTTGGATTGCCTGGGTGGTTGCTTTTATAGCGGAGTAACTCATGATCTTACTCGACTTGAGCCCTTCTTCCACCAATTCTCCCACCTTTACCACGTCATTGAAAGATTTACCAATGGTTGAGATCAAATGCCCATAGTAAGTGGGCTCCAAGGCTTGAAGGAAGTATTTAACCATCTCATCTTCTTCCATCGGAGGATTGACTCGTGCAGCTTGCTCCCTCCATCGGAAACCATATTCTCTAAAGCTTTCACTGGGTTTCTTTTCCACCTTGGTCAGAGATAGGCGGTCTGGAACAGTGTCTATATTATATTGGAAATGTCGAGCGAAGGCCTGAGCCATATCGTCCCAAGTGTACCACCTGTTAATGTCCTGACGGGTGTACCATTCCAAAGCTGCCCCACTCAAACTTTGGCTGAAGTAGGCCACCAACAGTTCATCTTTTCCTCCGGCACCTCTCATCTTACTACAATAACCCCTTAGATGAGCAACAGGATCCCCATGTCCGTCATACAAGTCGAACTTAGGCATCTTGAATCCAGCAGGCAGTTGGACATCGGGAAACAAACACAAATCCTTATAGGCCACACTTACCTGGTTTCCCAGTCCTTGCATGTTTCTCAATGTATGTTCGAAACTCTGTAACTTCCTAAACATCTCCTCCTGCTCCGCGTTCTTGGGTGGTTTGTCAGTTTCAACATGAGGCTCAAACTGGGGAATGTAAGAGTAGGGATCTGGGATTTTGAAAGTGGGTTTGGGTGCATGGTAGTGGGTATCTGGGGCGGGAAATATGAGCTCACTAGAGGATCAGTGAAGGGTAATTTGTGGTAGGGGTACAAAATTAGGAGCAGCTGTCGGAGCAGGGTACGAGGTTGTTTTGGCTGGTGGAGCATGAAAAGTTTGGGCCGAAGTGCCAGGGTAATTGTGATAAGAGGTAAAGCCCGGTGCGTGTTGTGGGGAAAGATCAATGATATTGGCCATCTGGGATTGAGAGAGTGGTGGAATGTGAGCAGGATTTTCTGTGTAGTTGGTGGGGAACGAAGGTGAAGGGTGTCCCTTAATCCATGCTTGATACATTTCCGCCATCTGATGCTTCAACCTCCTAACCTCCTCTTACAGTTCCGATTCAGACTCAACAACCTCCCTTGGCGGGTCTACAACTCCAGTGTCTATTTCCTTGCTAGCCATGATTGTTTGACGCTTTGATCGGGTATTGTATGGCTGACTTGCCAGGATGCCAACAAACTAACCACCTTCCTGAAAATAGTTAGAATATAACAGAAGGCAACAACACAAAACCATCACGTTAGCATTAGGGAATTTATCCGATAATAATATCACATTATGTGCGATGCACCTAGCAACAAATAACGGTTCTAAAATGGTTGTGAGGGTCGTAAGGTCATATGGCATCATCCCAATTTACTTACTTCAATTCTTACCTTCTCTCTTCTGACACCTTTTACCAATTCCCTCTCTTTTGATGCAAAATGACTTGATAAAACCGATGTGGGTTGCCTATATACCATGAATCAAACCAAGCATAGTTTTGGAAAAAGTGATGGAAACATAGAATTCAGAATTTACATTTAAAACTTTGGACAAGAAGCATGGTAATGGAAGATCCGACACGTTTGAGTACACTTTGACTGTCTTTGACATTGCCTAAAAGACTCAGTACTCCTAGACAAGACATGAAAGTAAAAGACAACATGAGACAATCTAAAAACACTTAAACAGAATGGATCCTCAAACTGTTCTTGAATGCAACTGGCCTGGCTGGGATGGCCCTGGGTTATTCGTCGTGCTCAAACATTGCAACATGCCTCGCAGAGAAACACCGAGGCTAGGAATAAAAACCATGGCATGTGTCCCTGCTTCCTGAACACCAACCCTAAACAAATACCGGCCATGTTGCTCCACTTTTGTTGCCAACTCCGCTAACTGAGACCTTATCAACTCCAAATTATCCTGAGGGTCTTGGTCCGAAGCTTCCTCAACATCACCTATCTGAACTGCCCGCCTCCTATGTTGTGCTGGCAGTGAGGTACTGTCCCCTGGTGGGACGGACTGTAGCCAAATCAGGTACTCCTGAGTGCACTCGGGCCTGCCAATATCTTTTACTAATGTATCTTTCTTCATCCTCTTGGCATTGTTCCAGTATTGCACGCACTTGATTTCGTCAACTACCTTTTGACTAAAATTCATGATGTACCTCCGAAGATTCAAAATTGGAGGCTCCTCTTGTCGTCTACCCAACTGTCGCATTACCCTGACCGGCGTATATGGTCTAACACACTTGAGACCTATCAGCATCAGGAAAGGTTGCATGAGGCATCCTACCAAGATATCATCTAAAGGTAGCCAAAAGTAAGCCCAGAGAATGTTCTCATTTGTCCTCGAACCCAGGAACTCAATCCAAGCTGTGACACCTATCGGGTATGTAAATTTAGGAGATTTCATCCTACGCTCGATGCATACCACTCGATCCCTCAAAGCACGATCAATGGGACAAAGCAATAAAGCCGTGTGTAAATGCTCCACTATCCACAATTGCAGCAAGAGGTTACTTCCCTCGAAATACCTGACACCTCCCCTTACTTCACTCAGGGCTCGATATAACTCTGCTAAGATCATTGGCACGACGGTAAATATTTTGTGTTGCTTTTCATGAAATAGGGCCATTACCACTGACTGCAGACAGGTGCTAATGTGCCTCTCATCTAATGGAAAAACCAATAATCCCAACAATGCAAGGCTGAAGGCTTCGAGGCGACATCTTTGCCATTTTGCTTTGGTTGTGCAGAACTCATCCCAAAAGACGTCAAAACTATCCTGTGGTCCAAATCTAGCAAACAAATAATCCAAAGATATTCAAGACTGCTCAAGGCACTTTAAACGCTTGTTATCTTTTAGGCCCAGGTTGTTGAGAAATCTTGTCCTATAATGGTCCCGAGGAAGTATCATATTCTTGCCTATGTAACTTAAACGGGTGAGACCGGATACTTCCGCCAGGATAGGAGTCATCTCACATTTCCCAAATTTGAAAGTTAAGTTTTACGGATTCCAGTAGGTCAGCATTGCTTCCACTAAGTTCGGGCGGGGTGTGATATCAAGAAGGGAAGTCAGGGTACCCAATTTATGCACTAACTCATGCTGTTCCAACAATGAAAACATGTTCCACCACTTGATCAATTTCTTAGGAATCTTTACCACCATCAGCACTCTGGATCGAATCAGCGGGTCCATACCTGAATGAAAGGAACGTGGTTAATGGCTCGGAACACTGCTACGACACCACAACATCTCCTAATGGACAAATGCAATACACAATTTGGCTATATCTGCAAACTGGCCTAGGTGGCTGAAAGTGACTATTAGTGCAAACTTGAAAAAGTTGACCCCCTAAGCATAAGAAATACTGTTCTTGAAGCCCACATGATTCTAACATCCCAATAATCATGGTCTTAGAGAATTATTTTGTAGAAAAGGATTATTTTTTGCAAAAATGGCCGATATGGCCAAATGCGGCTAGGGAGGCAAACCTGACACGGACGAACCTTAGAGTGATATGACACTGACTCATGGACTCAGGATCTTAAGATGTGAGCAATTGAGCCACCTTTGCAAAATGTCCCTGATTTTGCAAAAATGGCCAATGTGGCCAAAAGTGGCTAATCATGCAAGACTTGGCTACGACCCTGAAAGCCAAAAACCTAGGCTTACTAGGATGACCGGACCCTATGTGGGTTGCCTACGTATCCCACCTCAGAAGACGAGAATCAGGTTCGCGTAGTTCGGACAGATGCCATTATATTTTAAAAATGATGTAAGAACTCTTGGGCCCTTTTCCTTGAGTTCTTGGAAAATGATGAAAGACTGTAAAATCTCTTCTCCTTCTTCTTCTTCTTTTTTTAATTTTCAAAAAAGAATATGAAAGAAAACACTAGTGAGGCCCCAATTACTTCATTTTCACCCTTCTTCCAAGACATCGGTCTGCCAAATAACCCTTTTACCCTCACAGATGCGACATTTAGCACATAGGATGATTAATTGTCATTTTGGGCCACAGGCCCATTCTGACAAAATTTGGACGAGCTTCCTACAAAGGGAACACGGTGCCTGGGACCGAGCCCTACTAGGTCTAAATAACATGATGCAGATAAAAATGACCTAAAGGCTGACCTAAGTTTGGTGGTTCACTAACAAGGCAATTCGGGAAACCGTATGGTCGATGGTGGCTGCGTAAGCTTTTCACCCACTCCATACGTCCATCGGCTTCCCCTCCTAAATTAAGGACGACTCAACAAAGAGTTCGTGCACGCGACGCGTGCTCCGGGACTTGTTGCAAAGAGAAATGACCGAGCAGTGCATATGATGACTAAAGCAATAAACACACGAAAACATAATAATAAAAAGTAACAAAAACATGAATGCATAATAAACGTAAGTAAAGCTAACGAAAAAGAACATAAAACTCAACCAAACATTTTAAAAGCCAACAAATCAAGTACTAGCTCGAACCCTCAAAAATAAAATTGCTATTTAAGAAAGAATGTATTCCCCAGCAGAGTCGCCAGAGCTGTCATTCCTCCCTTTTTACCGGCGTGGCGATGAGATTTTACTAAACCCTTTAGGTGGATAAAAGACCTAGTAAAATTCGTAAAAGTGGATTTCTAATTTTGGAAGTGACAAAGGTAAGATTAATCAGAAAACTCAAAGTCGCCACCTGACAAATTGATTTTTGGTGTGTCCGGCCACCATTTTAGAACTTAGATTCAAAACTAAGTTCACACCAGAGATTTGTGTAAGGGGGTTCATTTGACTCGGGGAGAAGGTGTTAGGCATTCCCCAAGTCCCGTGAAATTCATGGTTGCGTACTTGATTTAGTTGGCTTATAATATATTTGAATTGAGATAAAACAAACATATAGGAGGTTTGAGGTCATTCCCACCAAACAAAGAAGTAAAAACATAATTAAGATACTAATAGTTTTACTTTCGATCTATATTTACAAATGCCTTGGGGCATTCCCCGGAATATCAAAATACATAAGTCTTTCGGGGAATTCCCCGGATAAATTTAACTAAGGAAAGACCTCTTGCTTCAAAAATTAACAAAACGTCCTAGTATTGCCTACCTATGTGTGGTCGGCCTAAAACATGCTACTAGCGAGCAATATAATGAAATAAAGTGAGATCTAAGAATAAAGAAGAAATTAAAGCTCAGCTCATGGTCTTGTTCTTCCAATGTTTTATTTCATGTATTTATCCAAACCCTGTCCGAAACATCGCAAAAGAAAACAAGCAAGAGATGAAATATCATCGCAGGTGGGGAATATGAGGTCGCATATCACGTGTGCGAACCGCATACTGCACACGAAGGGCCGCAGATTTGAACAGAGCCTTAGGCCATGCCCAATGTCGAGAATGCGATCCTATTTGCGGTTGCGAATCAGGTATGCGAGCCGCAGATCACACTTGGAGACCGCAAATCTGGACAAAGTCTTTGCGTCAAGAATGCGACGACTGAGTTGAAAATGCGGACCGCATATTAGTTATGCGGCCGCAGGTTTAACACTAAACACGAGCTGATCTTACGTTTTTTACCATTAAGCTCAAAATGCGAACAGCATATCAATTATGCGGCCGCAGACCTAGCACCAAACACAGAGGATTCGATTGTCTGTTTCTATTTTTTCATTGTCCGATGATTCTATCAAACATCAACCACTTTACGTTATTCGCTAATGAGTAATTTGAGCATATTAGTTCATGAATCAACGATTTAAAAGCAAATACTCATGACTTCATCATATTTCAATCAATCTAATAGAACGAATAGAGGTCAAGGAATAAACCTGAATAAGAGCTCCTACTGATTTTTGAAACTTGATATCGGCAACAAGACAGCAAGCCACGAACGGAACTCGGATCAGCAATCAAGCTCGAACGTGAACACCTACTCGATCGAAATTGGTCTTTGAAAAACAGAGAAAATGTGAGTTCCTCTATTTTCTGGTTTTTTCCTGAAGTTTGGAGAAGAAGCAGACTTAAAGTAGGTCGTTCTCTCAAGCTCTCTCTGAAAACTCTCTGGTTTTCACTGTGTTTTCCTTCTTCTCTTGCTCTCCAAAGAAAATAATCTCCCTCTCCTTCTCGATTTTTTTTTGATTTCTGGTTTTTCCTTCTTTTTCCAGACCCTCTTCCACTCTTCAAGATCGATCCCTATCTCTCCTTGTTCTTGCTCTCTAAGAATCCTCCTGAATAATCCCTCGGATTCCTGTTATGAAGAATAATGATGGGAATATCAAGTGAGTGCCTAGAGTGCGTATGTGCGTGAGAGGAAAATCCTCTATCAGAGGTCGTTAGGAAATTCATACGTGGCTGAGAGGATTGGGCTGGGTTGGATCATTTTGTGGGCTGCTGAATTTGGACTTTAGTATTTGTGGGATTGGGCCAAAACAAGCTGAAAGTCTATTTTAAAAATGCCCAAAATAAGACTTTGATAATATTGTTAAGGATAAAAATTGGGACTATTTTTTTAATTTTGTACCTAAAAATAGGATTAATTTTAATAATGAAACAAATTCCTACAGAAATAAACTCTAATAGTTATTCTGCAAATGCTATGATTATTAGAGGTGATTATGATGCGCGGGTCAAAAACTACATGTCTACAGCTGCCCCTCTTTGACGAAAAACATGGAGTGTTTTCAGGCAAAGAACGACAAGACATGTTTTTGACCCAACCTCTGCTTGGGAAAACAAAACTAAGGAAAGAGAATGTGACCGAGCCCTGGTATTTGAGCTGCCTACATATCCTTGGTTACAAAGAAATCAGGCCATGTGTAGTTCGTTCGTGAGAAGAGTAATGGAGTACCGAGGTAGGGATTCGAGTGAAATGCCGTCGAGATTCCGGTCCGCGGTTCCTGCCATTACATCAAAATAAAAGGAAAAATTATATCAGAAGAAAAAGGAAAATACAAGATTCTATTAACTTCTTGTCTTGAATCTTGCTTGAACTTCGTCTTGATCTTCAGTATAAAATTGGAAAAGATGGCCATGTTCTTTAGGCGGGCTCCTGATGCTTCTTGTAAATATAATGTGACTCTGAAATGGAATTCCCTCGTTTTTCCAGGTGGGCGCCTGATTGCTAAAATTTGAAACGTATTCCCTCGTTATCCAGGTGGGCGCCTGATTGCTAAAACTCAGTGAGACTGCTGGGGATTTAGCTGAGCTTGAATGTATTCCCTCGTTATCCAAGTGGGTGCCTGATATTACAATAAAGCAAACAAAACAAACAAAACATTTTCTGCCCTAGTTTGGAACCTGGGCGTATCTGCGGGGATTAATCAAATCACGCTACCTAAAGCATTTTAAGAGTTTAAAAACCAATTCCCATTATCTAGGAGGGCGATTTCGTTGGGGACTAAAAATTGAATACCATTATCCAGGAGGGTCCTGAAAACTAAAATTGAATCCCATTATCTATGTGGGTCCTGAAAACTAAAAATTAAATCCTATTATCCAGGAGGGTCCTGAAACTAAAATTAAATCTCATTATTCAGGAGGGTCCTGAAAACTAAAAATTAAATCCCATTATTCAGGAGGGTCCTGAAAACTAAAAATTAAATTCCCATTATCCAGGAGGGTCCCGAGAACTAAAAATTAAATTCTCATTATCCAGGAGGGTCCTGAAAATTAAAAATTAAATTTCCATTATCTAGGAGGGTCCTGAAAACTAAAAATTAAATTCCCATTATCCAGGAGGGTCCCGAGAACTAAAAATTAAATTCTCATTATCCAGGAGGGTCCTGAAAACTAAAAATTAAATTCCCATTATCCAGGAGGGTCCTGAGAATTAAAAATTAAATTCCCATTATCCAGGAAGGTCCTGAGACCTAAAAATTAAATTCCCATTATCCAGGAGGGTCCTGAAACTAAAAATTAAATTCCCATTATCCAGGAGGGTCCTGAAATACTAAAAATTAAATTCTCATTATCCAGGAGGGTCCTGAGAACTAAGAATTAAAATTCACCTGAGCCGTGTTATCTTCTTAGGGAATTCTGAATAGAAACCCTTTGCTCCCTGAGCCATGCTTTCTTCATGGGAGGGCCTTGTGGGTTGACAAATTTTCATGTTCCTGTTTTAGACAAATAAAGTATTGTTAGTTTGAAAACGTGGTGGTTAGTTTGTGGCGTCATTGCTGGGGGTCTACTCTTGCTGAGGAGTAAATTCAAGTTTTAACTCTTGCTGAGGATCCGCTTCTGCTGACTGCCATACTTCATCCTGATCAGCTGTGGTATTGCATTTTTATTCTGGGTGTTGTTGTGTCCTTGTATTTTCTCAAAACTCGAGGATTACCTTATTGCTTGAACTTTTAACTATTTGCATACCCCGCATTCCAAGTCATGATCTGCTTGGCCAAGTTCTGCTTTGCGCGATTTAGAAGCCGGTAGTAAGCTTTAAAATCCTTTCCTGCTTGTTTGTCATGGGCTAGTTCGAAAGAAACTCATAAAAATGGACTCAAATAACAAATTGTAATGATTTTGGACAAAAGGAATAAAGGAAAACTTTGAACACGGGCGATTAAGTGAGGGAAATTTAGAGAAGAAAGACTTATCTGAGAGCAGCAGCCAGCTCCAGTGATCGTGACATGCATCTTGGATTGATCAGCCTAATCCGTCCGACCAATCATATTCAGCTCGTGGCATAAGTCCATACTTCGAAGACCCGCTTTTCACTAATCCCATTCCTCTTGTTAGCTTATCTTTCAACTCACCATCGCCCTATGGTGCCCGGGAGGGTTTTCACCAATAAGACTCTCTCATTTTAATATTTCTCTCATCTCACCATCGCCTTATGGTGCCCGTAAGGGTTTTCACCGATAAGACTCTCTCATTTTAATTTTCTCTCATCTCACGAGTAGAGTGTTTCCCCTGATACAGATCCTGTCTCTATCTCGCTTGATCCGGCATCCTCAAAGATCGATCGGAAAGTCTTTTTTTGGACCGTAATGTGGGCTTTTGGACAGGGTTAGAAAGAAAAGATGGCATGAAGGCTCAAAATAATTTAGATGAAATAGGGGTGAAAAGTACAACTTTTGGAATCAAATTTTCGACTTCAAACTTCTGCCCCAGTTTTCTTTAGGGTCTTTGGGGATTTTAATTTTTATTTTGATGAGACCGAACCGTAAGGCTGCCTACGTATCCTTTACAGGAATCAGGTCAAATGTAGTTCAAACGTTTTCCCTATTTGTTTGTTTCTTCTTTTTTTTTCGTCTTTTTTTTTCTTCTTCTTTTTTTCTCTTTTTTTTTCTTCTCCTTTTTCTTCTTGGACTGATTCCAAAAGAGGTATATGAAAGAAAATAAACAAAGCTCAAAAGGGGTAGCAAAGGATGAAAGTGTTTGGGTAGCGGAATAAAATGCCTTTGTCATTTC
This sequence comes from Nicotiana obtusifolia, assembly GCA_002018475.1. NCBI lineage: Eukaryota > Viridiplantae > Streptophyta > Magnoliopsida > Solanales > Solanaceae > Nicotiana > Nicotiana obtusifolia. Next base: position 3,210 of record MCJB01000560.1, on the reverse strand, counting down.
AATTTTGAACGTGTCAAATACAAAATACAATCGAAAATGAGCACAGAGATTATACGTAATATCTCTTAACGGCATCGGAATTGATAGCCATGTCTACACATTTTCCTTCTATGTCTGTTAAATGTAAAGCACCATTAGGCAACACTCTTGTCACAATGAAAGGTCCGTGCCAGTTTGGGGCGAATTTGCCTTTGGCTTCCGCCTGATGAGGAAGAATGCGTTTCAATACCGTCTGGCCCACTTCAAATTTCTGAGGGCGCACCTTTTTGTTGTATGCTCTGGCCATTATTTTCTGATACAGTTGGCCATGACAAACTGCAGCCAATCTTTTCTCGTCAATCAGACTCAACTGCTCGAGCCGGGTTTTGACCCACTCATTATCATCAATTTCGGCTTCTGCAACGATCCGAAGGGATGGAATCTCAATTTCCACAAGTATAACTGCCTCAGTTCCATATACCAGCAGATAAGGAGTTGCACCCACTGAGGTGCGAACAGTAGTGCGGTAGCCTAGTAGTGCAAAAGGAAACTTTTCATGCCATTACCGAGAATCCCGAACCATCTTACGAAGTATCTTCTTTATGTTCTTGTTGGCATCCTCGACAGCTCCATTTGCCTTAAGGCAATACGGGGTGGAATTTCGATGCACAATCTTGAATTGTTGGCATACCTCTTTCATTAGATGGTTGTTGAGATTAGCAGCATTGTCTGTGATGATCATCTTTGGAATTCTGAACCGGCAAATGATGTTCGAATGAACAAAATCCACCATTGCCTTCTTGGTTACGGCCTTGAAAGTCACAGCTTCGACCCACTTTGTAAAGTAATCAATAGCCACCAGAATAAACCTGTGCCCGTTTGACGCTGCCGGCTCGATTGGCCCAATAACATCCATGCCCCAAGCAATAAAGGGCCAGGGTGCAGACATTGTATGCAATTCAGATGGAGGAGAATGAATCAGATCACCGTGTACCTGGAACTGATGACACTTCCGAACAAAACTGATACAATCACGTTCCATGGTGAGCCAATAATAACCTGCTCGAAGTATCTTCTTTGCCAATAGATGCCCATTCATATGTGGACCGCAAACTCCAGAATGTGCTTCGGCCATGATGATTGAAGCCTCTTTAGCATCTACGCACCTCAGCAATCCTAGATCCGGAGTCCTCTTGTACAAGATTCCTCCGTTCAAGAAAAATCCACTGGCCAGACGTCGAATGGTTCTCTTTTGGTCACTTGTAGCATATACCAGATATACCCCTGACCTGATGTATTCTTTGATATCATGGAACCAGGGCTCGCCATCGATTTTCTCTTCTACCACATTACAATAAGCATGTTGATCATGAACTTGGATATGTATGGGGTCGACATAAACCTTGTCCGGATGATGTAACATTGACGCTAGGGTGGCCAAGGCATCAGCAATCTCGTTATGAACCCTGGGAATATGTCTAAATTCAACTTACCTGAATCGTTGACAAAGATCATGCAAGTATTGTCGTAAGGTATGAGCTTCAAATCTCGAGTTTCCCATTCTCCTTGAATCTGGTGGACCAACAAGTCTGAGTCTCCCAGAACCAGTATTTCTTGAATTCCCATGTCTAGGGCCAACCTCAAACCCAGAATGCATGCTTCGTACTCAGCCATGTTGTTGGTGCAATAAAACCGAAGCTGGGTTGTTACCGGGTAATGTTGCCCTGTTTCAGAAATAAGCACAGCCCCTATTCCGACCCCTTTCATGTTAGCAGCTCCATCAAAGAAAAGTCTCCAACCTGGCTTTTCATCGTGGTCAACCTCGTCAACACACATGACCTCTTCATCGGGAAAATAAGTCTTCAATGGCTCATATCATCATCCACCGGATTCTCGGCCAAGGCTTGAGCTTTCATCGCAGTCCGAGTCACATAGATGAATTCAAACTCTGTGAGTAAAATCTGCCACTTTGCAAGTCTTCCAATGGGTATAGGCTTCTGAAAGATATACTTTAAAGGATCCATGCAAGAAATGAGGTAAGTAGTGTGGGAGGATAGATAATGCTTCATCTTTTGCGCCACCCAAGTCAAGGTGCAACATGTCCTCTCAAGCAGTGTGTACTTAACTTCATAGGGAGTGAACTTCTTACTGCGATAATAGATTGCTTACTCCTTCTTTCCTGTGATATCATGCTGACCCAACACACAACCAAAAGAATTGTCCAAGACTGTCAAATAAAGAATTAGAGGTCTCCCCGGCTCTGGTAAGACCAGCACCGGTGGATTCGACAGGTACCTCTTGATCTTATCAAATGCTTCTTGACACTCGTCAGTCCACTCGGCTACAACATTCTTCTTCAGCATTTTAAAAATGGGCTCACAAGTTGTCGTGAGTTGAGCAATAAATCTGCTGATGTAATTTAACCTTCCAAGCAGGCTCATCACTTCTGTTTTGTTCCTTGGGGCGGTAATTCTTGAATGGCTTTGATCTTTGCCGGATCCAATTCAATACCACGCCGGCTGACCACGAATCCCAGCAGTTTACCGGACGGGACACCAAATGCATATTTTGCAAGATTGAGCTTAAGATTGTACCTGCGGAGCCTTTGGAAAAACTTTCTCAGATCTTTGGCATGGTCAGACTACTTCTTTGACTTTATGATCACGTCATCTACATAAACCTCAATCTCTTAATGTATCATGTCATGAAACATGGTGGTCATTGCCCTCATATGAGTTGACCCAGCATTCTTCAAACCAAATGGCATTACCCAATAACAATACGTTCCACATGGCGTGATAAATGTTGTCTTTTCTGCATCTTCCTCGTCCATCAAGATTTGATGATACCCCGCGTAACAGTCTACAAAAGACCCAATCTCATGCTTGGCACAATTGTCGATCAGAATGTGAATGTTAGGCAATGGAAAATCATCCTTTGGGCTTGCTTTGTTGAGATCACGGTAATCAACACAGACTCTGGTCTTGCCATCCTTCTTTGGCACTGGCACAACGTTGGCTAACCAAGTGGGATATCGAGTGACCCGAATGACCTTTGCAGTAAGCTGCTTTGTGATTTCTTCTTTGATCTTCATAATCATATCAGGCTTGAACTTTCGCAACTTTTGCTTGACGGGGGGACATGCTGGATCAGTTGGTAATTTATGAACTACCAGATCAGTGCTCAAACCCAGCATCTCGTCATAAGACCAAGCAAAGACATCTCTGAATT
>MCJB01000559.1:263261-276961 GCA_002018475.1 Nicotiana obtusifolia | reverse complement strand
GGCGTGCCACCCGCTCCCACATACATCACATCTCGTGACAGGCGTGCCACCCGCTCCCACTTACAATATATATACTGTGGTAGGCATACCACCCACTTCCACTTTCATAATATCTCGTGGTAGGCGTGTCACCCGCTCCCACTTACATAATATCTCGTGGCAGGCGTGCCACCTGCTCCCACTTACATAATATCTCGTGGCTGGCCTGCCACCCGCTCCCACTTTCATCATCACAACAATCACAAGAAGTCCCGACAAGGGAACAATTCAACATAACAACTTCCCAGCAAGGGAACAAATAACAGCAAAACAATCATCCTAGCCAGGGGGATTCAACTACGACCAAACCAGACTCGACTCCTATTTAGCTCAATTGATGTCAGGACTCAATTACAGTCAAGTTCTACAATTAACCTCCCAACCCAATTTTAATTTTATTAAGTCTAGACACGACTCTACTAATGCGACACTGGACCCTTTAAACTTCTAACAGACTCCTAAAACACTAACCACAAATTTGACACTGGACCCCTTTGACTCCTAACAATTCTTACTCAACTAGTCTAGTTAACCATCACCCTTATACTGAATAGAAGAAAGCTAGAACCATAACCAAAAGGAACAACTGAAATGAAGAAACCTTATGGTAGGCGTACCACCCGTCCTCAATTCACAATATCTCGTGGCAGGCGTGCCACCCGCTCCCACTTACAGTATATCATAATGAAATCAAAGATAATATTCAACAATTTGAAACAGTAGTCACACAACAACTATCCACATACGACCCACGGCCATGCCGGACACCAACGTATAGATACTCGTCACCATGCCTATACATTGTTCTCAACAAGGAGCAATTTAACAATTAAGACACGATTTCTAATCCCTCAAGCTAAGGTTAGAGCAAACACTTACCTTGTTTTGCAACAACTTCCTAGACTTCCAACGATTCTTTAAGCCCAACCTTTTATGGGTGCTCACGAACTTTAGGTGGATACAATTGAGGCTAACGAGCCACAACTTGGTAGGGTGCCTTAACTCAGCAGTAAATCTTGGCACAATTTTGCAGCAATTTGAGTCGGGTCTTGGGGTTAGAGAGTGGGGTTTCTTGTAATTGATGTTGAGGTTTGAAGGGAATGATTCCACGGTTATTTTTCAGCTTAAATTGGGCTATTTACGACGAGTTGCTGCTGGTTCTTGGTGGGTTTAAATGGGAAGATCTGGGTTGGTAATTGGAGGTTGATGACTATAATTTGGATATGTTTCCACAAGTTTTGGGGCTGTTTCAAGGTGAATTTTTTTGAGGTAGTTTTTGTTTGGGTCTGGGGGTGTTTTGGAGAGGTTTCTGAGGTAGTGACGAAATAAGTGGGTTTTTGCATGTTAGGGTTCCTGGTCCTCATTTATAGTGAGTCAAAATTCGGAACAAAAAATAAAATTTCAGGTGTTAAGAATGCGATCGCATTCTGGTCGCAAACTCAAAATGTGGTCCGCATTTGGACCGCATTTCTAACATGGCATTTGGCCCAAGAATCTGTCTCATTTTGCGATTTCGTTGTGAGATATGCGGTCCGCATTTCTCACTGCATTTTTGATGTAAAATTTTTCCAGTTCTCTGTTCCAATCTGCGATACAGGCAGTGAAGTTTGCTGTCCGCATTTCAGAGAGCATTTCTGGCATGAATCTTGCCCAAAAATCTGTCTAAGTATGCGATGCTCGTGCAAGATATGCGGTCCGCATGTTAGAAATGCGACCACATATCCTGCATTACTTATCTTTTCAAACTCTTTTCTTAATTATTAGCTTCTTATACCTCATACCCTGCAAGAATGTTAAGATTACATAATTACAAGGAGGGATTTGCGCATAAAACAAGCCAAATCTAAACAACTAGTATCATATGTGTTTCTACGGTATTTCGGGTCGTTACACCATCTCTTTCGCCTCACCTCCGATTTAAAAAGGTCTTTCAACATGTGGCTGCACAAAATTACAAGAACTAAAACAAAAAAGAGTTAATGGGTTAGGAAGTAAAGAAAAATTTTCTAGCTTACACTCTCTTTGGCATTTATCACAAGATTAACTTTTTCCTCACCCTTAGCCTCTTTTCTCTCACTAAAGTTTTCTTCTTTTTCTTCACTCACACCCTCTTAATTTTCTCTCTCTACCTCATAGACTTTTATTATCTCATTTCCTCCGCTCTTTTCTTTTCCCCCAAGCTCACTCTTTTTCTCACTTGACATCCCATTCTCTTCACTCAATACAACCTCTCTTTTTTCCTCTCTTGGGTTGTCAACATGCACTGCCTTACTCCTCTCTTTTTTTTTTTCTCACATATTTTTTAAATTCTCTTTAATAGTGTTTTTTTTCTTCATAAATTTGTGATGGAGTCAAAGGTCCAAGAATGTGTTTCTTCCCGTTAACCTCAAAAGAGTATCTATTTTTTTCCATGTTATATGTAACTCTTCTGTAGACATACCATGGCTTTCCCAACAACATATGATAATTATTCATAGGAATCACATCACACCAGATCGCATCCTCATACCTTCCAATATAGAATAGTAATAACACTCTTTTATCTACCTTTATTCCTCTCAACATGTAGGGTTCAATATGCAAAAACACAAGGCAAGTTTAATTTCTCAACCATATAAGTGCTAATTGAGTTATAGCCAAACTCTTTGTTGATTCTAAGGGCACAAATCGCATACATCACTTTAGCTCTTGTTTGAAAAATAACTTTACGATTGTCTTCCTTCAATTCGGTACACTGTAAGTTCGACTTTTCAAGTTGTTGAGTCATAGATCGCCTCCTTTCACTATGACTACCTATTTCAGACATTTTGACATAGATTAGAAGAAATATGTATCTTTTAAATTTGGCTTTTTCCCTCTAATGTTCTCACCGATCTTTTTTCACTCAAAGCAACTCTTGGTCATTAATCTTTAGATTTATTAACAAACCTTACTAGTCACAACCTTAGTGATAAGAATATGGAGTTAGAAAAAGAAAAGGAAAGTGAAGAACCAAACAAAAGAAGAATAGGAATTGGTTAGTAGGAAAAAAAAAAGGAAAAAATTTTGGAAACCCAAAATCCACAAGAATAATGAAAGATATTACCTTAATCTTCAAGAACTAGGATCCCCTATTCTTATTTTCTTTCTTGACTTGAAAACCAAATAATACTTGAATTCTGGCAATAATAATGAGCAATAACGCTTTTTTAAATGCAACTTAAAAACTTGTCAAAATGCATGATGAAGCTTAAAGAATGCATGTACATGATAAAGAATGCTTCCCTTATATCGCCACATGAACATCAACAGAGAAATGCCACCCTTTTATCGCCACAATTGCATAATCAAGAAAGCCACCCATACATCGCCACATGCACAATATCAATCACATCAAATATGGTACCACAATCCACGAGTGCACCATTAAGAGAGAAACATAAAAGGACGATCATGGGGGAGTGGATCCATATCCACACGCTGCACATAAACATGCTCATGCATAATCAATAATCACAATCGCACAGTATCAATTATAGTCAAAACTAACCTCGCTGAAGCAGTGACGAGGTTCAATTTATATGCTACTCACTAATCAAAGAAAACATGATGTTTTTTTTTTGTGTGTGTGTGTGTGTGTGTGTGTGTGTGTGTATAAAACTTGCAACAAGAATATATAACAGAACGCAATACCATCAATCTCGATAACACATGTGATATCAACTCAATGTAGGAAAATTTGTGGTATCAACTCAATGTAGGAAAATTCATTTCGATAATTACATCGTCAAATTGAAAAAGAGACATATTATAACATTTTAAATGCAACTTAAAAAACTTGTCAAAATGCATGACGAAGCTTAAAGAATGCATGTACATGATCAAGAATGCTTCCCTTATATCGCCACATGAACATCAACAGAGAAATGCCACCCTTTTATCACCACAATTGCATAATCAAGAAATCCACCCATATATCGCCACATGCAAAATATCAATCACATCAAATATGGTACCACAATCCGCGCTTGGACCATTAAGAGAGAAAAAAAGGACGACCCTAGGGGGATGTATCCATATCCACACGCTGCACATAAACAAGCTCATGCATAATCAATAATCACAATCCCACAGTATCAATTATAATCGCATGTAAAAGACCTCGTAGCACAATATCAATACAAATTGCAAGGCAAAGACCTCATGCCAACACCCAATCAATTCAGCCAACATGGTAACAACACGATAGAGGATTCAAGAATTACTAAAGAAAAACAAGAAAATCAAGAAACGTGCGGAAGCTAAAAGAAAATAGGGAAACTAAAAAGAAGACAGAAATTAAAGATAGGTTGAATTCAAGAAAGAGAAGTCTATTCGTGAAGTTGAATCCTAACAATAACAATTAGCTAACGAAGAACTAATCGCCTTTGATAGAGAATTATAAACGAGAGATAGATTGTGAAACCAGACCCTTTAAAATAACAAGAATAGCTATACGCCTAAATTTATCACCTTTCTTGAATATCTAGAAGTGATCTAAGATTCCGAAAACAGTTTAATCTTAGCACCTTAAGTTGAGTCTTGAAGGTTGAAGGATGAATCCAAGAGTAGCTTCACACAAGAGTGCAAGAAAAATCTCACAATTTTTATTGATAGTAGTCTAAGTCTAAAAACAAAGAAGATACCCCTATGTAGAGAGGGGGTCACGAAATTCTACCTCAGAACAAGGAAATAAAGTCCTAATCTACTTTGGACAGCAAGTTCAACTACCATAGGAAAAGATAAAAATCTAGGAATTAAAAACCAAGTCAATCTTGGAATGTAATTCCAATAATCTTAGGAAAAGAAAATCAAAATCATAACTACCTATGAAAGCATCTAATATGTCCTAACAAACTAGGAAAAAGATAAGGAACTTTGACTCCTCCTATGTCTTGGCAGCGCCTCTTGAGCTGACTTGGGTACCAAGTTAGCTCCTTTGTGGGTTGATTTAGGAGCCTAATTTAGGCCCTCCTTGGCTGGTTCTTGGACCCCAATCTACCTCCTCTTGGAATTGGACTTGGAACACGAAATGAGTGTAGCACGTAGATAAATCCTCTCCATAATTTTTGAGCTTTTATTCCCCCATTAGTGCATTCTTGATCTCCCATTGAAGCCCACCAACCTTGTCTTGCTTCTTCTTAGCTTGAGACCTTGTGAAGGGCTTTCTTGGTGCTTCTAAAGTGTTATCCTTGTTTGTGGAGCTATCATTCTCCTCCTCTTGAAAGGAATGCGTCCTCGAATTTGAACCTACATCAAACAAGGATAAGTCAGCAACATTGAAAGCAGCACTTACTTGAAAGTCACCAAGAAGGTCAAATTTCTAAGAATTATCTCTAATCATTTCAAGTAATTTAAATGGCCCATCTCCTCTAGGGTGCAATTTTGTCTTCCTTTTTGAAGGAAATCTCTCCTTCCTCATATGAACCCAAACAAAATCACCAAGCTCGAAGATAACTAGTTTTCAACCTTATTTCTGTGTAAAGTTGTTTGCTCATTCCCCCTCTCATTTGCGAGTCTCGTATGCTCATTAATAATCTTCATAATTCAGATTTCTTTTTTCCATCAAGACTAACCATCTCATTAGTAGGTAAAGGCAATAAGTCAAGGGGTGTAAGGGGGTTAATGCCATAAACAACTTCAAAAGGAGAATAACTAATAGATGAATGAACAACTCGATTGTAAGCAAATTCTAACATAGGCAAGTGATACTCCATAGAAGTTAATTTTACTTTTAGAATAGCCCTTAACATATTTCCTAAGGTCGTATTTACTACCTCGGTTTGCCATCAGTTTGTGGATGATAAGAAGCAGAAAACAACAATTTCGTTCCCAATTTTCTCCAAAGAACACACTAAAAGTAGCTTATAAACTTAGCATCCCTATCACTAACAATAGTTCAAGGTATACCATGCAATTTAACAACTTCTCTAACAAATAAATCAACAACATGAGAAGCATCATTTGTCATGACCCCAATTTCCCTACGTAGCATTTTGTGATGGCAAAGACTAGGTGAGCCTAAAAACATGCAATATTAACATAGAATTTATAAAGAACCTTCAGATAAATCAGCCACTATCATATAAAGAACCTCATAACTCAACTAAACACAACTTCCCAAAATCCGGCGATTACAAGTCATAAGCTCTATAAGATTGTACTGAATATCCCTATACATCAGTGACTATAAAAGATTAAGAAAGAAAGATAGACTAGATAGAGGGTGCCTCCGAGGCCTGCGGACGGCGGCAGGTATACCTTGAAGTCTCCGAAACTGGGTCCATCTCACCGGTTCCTTGATTGGAAGGAGGCACCTGGATCTGCACAAAAAGATGTGCAGAAGCGTAGCATGTGTAAGTGCAAAGTCTAACCTCGGTAGAGTAGTGACGAGGTCAGGTCAAGGCCCTACTAGAATAAATAAGAAACTAAACAAGTATATAATAGTTAAATAATGATAACAGTAGAAATGAGACAATAAAAAATACATCGAGATTAGATACAATGAACTAAGGCAAATAATGCATCATGGAAGAAAAATAAGGAATGCTATGACACGGAACAGAACAAGTGAAGTACTAGAAAAGTATCAACAAGAATCACTACCGAGGTACCGCCTCGTAGTCTCAAATCATAAAACATTTCAAAATCTTTCCTTATATCACCGTGGGAGCCTTGGAGTTAGTTTTGAAAATTATTTTTTCCAAAATAGCGTCCCGCGCTTTAGCCTACCTTATCACATTGCGTGGCTTCAAGTAGTTCCCCTACTATTAACACGCGTATCAACCCCACCTTATCTCACTGCATGCGTTTCAACCACAAGCCTTATAGCACCTCATGCGTATCAATATAACAACGTATCACAAATCGCACCTCAAGTTCCCAGTATCACAACTTGCCAAAGAAATCAACAATAATGGTGTTTTCACAATACATAGCCTATGGCTCAACCACAATATGCAGAAGAGTCTCAACAATAACAACTCAAAGTGAATAACTCAACAATAATGGTATTTCACAACTTTACAACTTTGCCTCAATGTGAATCACGACCTTCAAAACTCAATACAATTTCAACAATAAGATATTCCAAGAATAACAACTTCAAGTAAGGAAATCAACGATTAAATAATGAATACGGAGTAGAGGAAACAATAATTTCAACTAAACATGTAAAACAATTATCAAGTAAGGGATAAGACCATGCAACTTCTTTTGTTTCTACTGAAAGGGAGACAATTCCCAGATTTTTTAAGGGACTTACTCATAACCTTACATTTGGGATGGCACGAGAGATGGAGACTGAGGTTACATTTCATCAGGCTGTGGAGATTTCTAGGAGGCTAGAGCATATGCATAGGTAGGAGAGGAAGAATAGGGAGGCCAAGAAGCCTCGTAGTTTTCCATGATTTAGTGGCAAGTGTCGCCATGTTAGAGGCTATGTAGTCTGGGGCAAGTGTCATCATGGTAGAGGCTATGTTAGTCAACTAGTTTAGTCAGCACGTTAGGTTTCATGTAGTGCTCTAGCTAGCTAGGGATTTCATAGCACTTGTACCAGACAATCATCCTTCAGTGTGCCTCCTGCACGGGGTTCTTACATCGATTATTCTAGTCATCTGGGGTAGACTCAGCTCCAGCAACCACGTCAGCAGAGAGGTTTCTATGAGTGTGGTGATACAAGGCGCATGTTAAGAGATTATCCTAGACTTCCAACGAGTGTACATCCGGGTAGAGGTAATCCTAGAGGGGGAAGCCAGACTCGTTGTTATGATTGTGGTAGTAACAACTGATGCAGTAATTATAGGTGGTCACAACAGATGCAGTCATTATAGGTATTATTCTGATCTGCTGTAGAGATGCTTAAGTATTATTCGATCCGGTTTCTACTTATTCATATGTGTCATCCTATTTTGCAATATTTTGATATGTCTTAGGATTGTGTCTACACCTGTTGGGGACTCTATTATGGTGGAACGTGTTTAACATTCTTATGGGGTTTCTATTAGGGGCAATGAGAGTAGGGTTGATATGTTGTTGCTTAATATGGTGGATTTTGATGTGATTTTAGGTATGGATTGGCTATCTTTGTACCATGCTATTCTTCATTGTCACACTAACATCGTGACATTAGCCATGCCAAGGTGGGAATAGAGAGGTTCCTTGGGCCATATTCCTAGTAGAGTGGTTTCTTTTATGAAGACTAAACGGATGGTTGAGAAGGGATGTTTTGTTGATTCAGTTACCATAGTTACGGAGCTTTTTTATGTGTTCCCTACAGACCTACCAGGCATTGCCACCCGATAGGGATATAAATATTAAGTATATATATGGCACCGGGCACTCAGCCCATATCTATTCCACCATCTTGCATGCTCTAGCAGAGTTAAAGGAATAGTTGCGGGGATTTCTAGATAAAACTTTTATCAAACCAAATGAATCACCTTGGAGTGCACCGGTTCTATTTGTGAAGAAGGCCGGGTCCGTGAGGATGTACATTGGCTACATGCAATTGAACAAGGTTACCATCAAGAATAAGTATCCACTGTCTCAGATTAATGATTTTCTTACCAGCATCAGGATTTTGGGGCGTTCTTGAATATTGATTTGTGATCGGGATACCATAAATTAAAGATCAGGTCTTCGGACATTCCTAAGACAACCTTTAGGACTAGTTATGGCCATTACGCGTTCTTGGTGATGATGTCATTTGATTTGACTAATGCCCCAACAACTTTCATGCATATGATGAACAGTGTATTTCAACCTTATTATATTCCTCATCATTGTGTTCATTGATGACATCTTGGCTTATTCCCGGAGTAAGGAGGAGCACGAGCAACATTTAAGGATTGTATATCAGATTTTGAGGGAGAAGAAGTTATATGCTAAGTTCTCTAAGTGTGAGTTTTTGTTGGATTCCGTGTCATTCTCAGGCCACATGGTGTCAAGTGAGGGAATAAAGGTGGATCAAAAGAAGATTGATGTGGTGAAAAGTTGGCCTAGATCTTCTACGGCCACAGAGATTAGGAGTTTTCTAGTGTTGGCCGGTTAGAATCAGCGTTTTGTGGAGGGTTTCTCGTCTATTAAAGCTTCATTGACCATGTTGGCTCAGAAGGATGTTCCGTTTAGATTGTTTAATGAGTTTGAGGAGAACTTTCAGGAGCTCAAGACTACTTTGACTGAGCACTAGTTTTGGTTTTGCTTGCATGATCTGGGTTATATAAAGTTTATTGTGATGCTTCATGTGTTGGTCTTGGATATATGTTGACGCGGAACGATAGGATGATATCCTATGTTTCACGTCAGTTGAAACCTCATTAGAAGAACTATCCCTTTCATGAATTGGAGTTAGTAGCTATTGTGCACGCGCTCAAGATTTGGAGGCATTTTTTATATGGCGTGCCTTGTGAGGTGTATACATATCATCGGAGTCTTCAGCATCTATTTAAACAGAAAGATTTGAATTTGAGGCAGCGGAGATTGTTGGAGCTACTGAAGGATTATTATATCACTATTCTCTATCATTTAGGGACGGCTAATGTTGTTGCAGATGCCTTGAGTGGAAAAGGCAGAGAGCATGGGGAGTTTATAATTCATTCTAGTGGGGGGGGGAGGCCTTAGCTATGTATGTTCAGGCGTTGGGCAATAGGTTGGTGAGATTGAATATTTTGGAGCCGAGCAGAGTCTTTCTTGTATTGTCTCTTGGTCGTCCTTGTTTGAGCGCATTAAGGCTCGCCAGTATTATGATCCCCACTTGCTTGTCTTTAAAGATATGGTGCACCAAGGAGGTTAACAATTGGTCATGGTGGGGTATAGCAACTTCAGGGTCGATTTTTTGTGTACCTAATGTCGATGGCTCGTGAGAGTTGATTGTTGAGGAGGCTCATAGTTCGTGGTATTCTATTCATCCGGGTGTTATTAAGATATTGTGTAACTTGTAAAGGCGTTATTGGAGGAGGAGGATGAAGAAATACATTATTGGGAATGTTTCTAGGTGTTTGAAATACTAATAGGTCAAGTAAGAGCATCAGAAACCGATTGGTTTGCTTCAGAAGATTGATATATCAGAGTGGCAGTAGGAGCACATTACAATGGACCTTATGGTTGGGTTGCCACAAACATTGAGGAAGTTTGATGCCATTTGGTCATTGTGGATCGATTGACCAAGTCGGCGCATTTCATTTCTGTCATGACTTCCTTCACTTAGGATCAGTTGGCTAGGATCTACATCCGAGATATTGATCACCTGCGTAGTGTACCTGTTTCTATCATCTCAGACTGTGACACGTAGAGTACTTCGCATTTTTGGAGGGTGGTTCAGCGTGAGTTGGGCACGTTGATTGAGTTGAGCGATGCATTTCACCCTTAGATGTATGGGCAGTGTAAGCGGACCAATCAGCTCTTCGAGGATATGTTGAGGGCATGCACTATTAATTTCGAAGGTCATTGGGACCAGTTTCTACCTCTAGTGGGGTTTGCTTACAAAAATAGCTACCAATCTAGTATCCAGATGGCTCTGTATCAGGCCTTATATGGGAGGCAGTGTCTTTCTCTGGTGGGTTGGTTTGATCTTAGAGAGTCTAGGTTATTGGTCATAGACTTTGTTCGTGATTCTTTGGAGAAGGTGAAGTTGATTCAGGAGAAGCTTCGCACAAACCCAGTCCAGGAAGAAGAGTTATGCAGATCGGAAGGTTCGTGATGTAACTTCCATTAACGCCAAATAGTTCTTCTTAGATTTTCTTCCATGAAGGGTGTGATGAGGTTTGAGAAGAAGGGCATTAGTCCTTTTGAGGTATTGGAGAGGGTTGGCGAGGTTGTTCACATACTTGCCTTGCCTACTAGTCTTTTGGGAGTTCATTTGGTATTCCATGTTTCTATGGTTTGGAAGTATCATGAAGATAAGTCCCATGTTTTGGACTTTAGCATAATGCAGTTGGATGAGAATCTAGCTTGTGAGGTGGTGTCAGTGGATATTTTGGATAGGTAGCTTCAGAAGCTCAGGTTTAAGGAGATCGCGTCAGCGGATGTGCAGATATCCTTATCTTTTTGGGAGACCGAACATGATATGTGGAGCATATATCCTTTTTTTTTTGCATTTCATGTATGACTCTAAACTCGTTTGAGGATGAACATACGTTTAAGAAGGGGAAAATGTAATGATCCAGCCGGTCGTTTTGTGTCATTGAGCCTCATTTTTCCATTTGATACTTCCCGTATTCTTGATTATTATTGTGTGACTAGTTGGGATGGTAGGTTTGGCTTCGAAAAGGTTTTGAAGTGAATAGCAACACTTAGTTTCGTTGTTGGAATCTTAAGTTGGAAGAACTGACCAAGGATTGAATTTTCTTTAAACGATCTCGGATTTGTATTTTGATGGTTCCAATAGTTTCTTATGGTGATTTGTAATTAGAGGTATGTCCTAATTCGGATTTGGAGGTTCCTAGAATGATTTTCCTCTATTTGTCAAAAGTTGACAATTGAAGCATTAGAAAGTTCATAAGTTTGATCATGAGTTGACTTTAAGGCTATTGGGTTCATATTGTTATTTGGGGACTTGGAATAGGTCTGTTTTTCATTTAGGACTTATGTGAAAAGTTTTACTTCATTTCGAGTTGGTTTTGTATGAATCGAACACTTGGTTGCAAATATTTTAAGTATTGAACTTGGAGGCTTGCATGATGTATTTTGGTGTTCAATTCATGGTTCTGGGTGTTATTTTGATGTTTTGAGCTAACGAGCAAGTCCGTATGTTATTTATATACTTGTGTGGATTTTTGGTGTGCGGCCTTTGGAGCTTAGGTGAGTTATTGATTGGTTTTGGGAAGGTTCAGATTTTCCTGGTGCTGCAGACATCAGAGTTGTGATGGCCTGCTTGCAATTGTGAAGGTCCGCAATTGCGTTGTCTTGCTCACATTGCGACGGATACCTAAAAAGCCCAGCTTCTCATGTGCAAAGCTGTTGTCGCAATTGAGATGAGTGCAATTGCAAAGGGGAGTCTGCATCTGCGAGACTTGATTGCATTTGCAAGCTTCCTCGTCGCAAGTGCAATAATTGAAGCTGAGGGAGCCTGTTCACATTTATGAGCCACTTCTCGCAGTTGCGGGTCTTTAGCCCCACCCCTCGATGTTTCAAGGATAAATCTCCTTGCCAAACCCTTAGTTAAAGGATTCGCCAAATTTCTTTCAGATCTTTACATATTCCAAGGAAATAACACCATATTTCACCAACTATTTTACCGCAACATGCCTAATGCGGATATGTCTTCTATTTTCATTATACACACTATTTTTTGCAATTCTAATTGTCGCTTGTGAGTCACAATGTAGAGAAACTAGTGAAACTTGTCTACCCCATAAAGGCATGTCTGCCAATAAGTTGCTCAACCACTCGACTTCTTGCCCTGCCAACTTAAGAGCAATGAATTAAGACTCCAAAGTAGATCGTGCTATACAAGTCTGTTTTGAAGACTTCCCTGAAATAACACCTGCACCCAAAGTAAATGCATAGCCACTATTGGCGCTAACTTCATTTTTGTGAGTAACCCAGTTTGCATCACAAAATCCTTCTAACATAACAGGAAATTTATTAAAATGCAAATGTCAATCCATAGTACCTCTCAAATATCTTAGCAAACGATGAAGAGCATTCCAATGTTCACTACTGGGTTGTGGGTATATCTACTCAGTCTACTAACAACATAAGATATCAGGTCATGTATAATTCATGAGAAACATTACGCTACCAATTATCTTAGCACATGCAGTTTGAGAAATACTGGATTGCTTATTTTTTCTCAAGTGTATGCTAGGATCATTAGGAGTTCTGTCATGACCCAGAAATTAGCCTGTGGTGATGGCGCCTAACGTTGTACTAGGCAATCCGACATTTTGAAATACTTCCAACACTTTTAAATGAAAAATAAGAATAACACAGGTATAAATCATTAAACCCTCAAAACTAGATAGAAAGTCAATACCCAATACGGAAATTCCCAACATCGAGGTGTCACTGAGTAGATGAGTGTCTATACAACACAAGTCTAGAAATACTGTCTATGAAAGACTAAAACTAAATACATAATGCTAAAAGATAGGGAAGGAGAGACAAGGTCTACAAACGCCGGGCATCTACCTTGAAATCTCCAAACGATCAAGCTGTGCAAAAAGATCAACACCCACCGTGTCCGAAAATACCTGGATCAGCACACGAAGTGCAGGGTGTAGCGTGAGTACAACCAACTCAGCAAGTAACAAGACTAAATAATGGGCTGAAACTAGTGATGAGCTTCACAGATACAGTTCAATTACAGAAATTACAACATACAAAGAAAGGCATGCTTTCAAGTTCAGTAGTTAAACTCAGTGCAAGTAAGAAAGATCAATTCTGAATGATAACAGGAACACGACCTCTCTATATCTACATGCCAATGTACATGCTGTATGTACTGCACCACACTAGAAGCTTCGTGTACTTACACTTTCGGAATACTCAATCACTTAGTACTATATATGGCCAATCCAGTCCAGGGAAGATCCATCCGAAATACATACATACATATATATATATATATATACATACATATATATATATATATATACATACATATATATATATACATACATATATATATATATATATATATA
>MCJB01000559.1:228869-263244 GCA_002018475.1 Nicotiana obtusifolia | reverse complement strand
ATATATATATATATATATATATATATATATATATATATATATATATATATATATATATATATATATATATATATCAGCTAACAGTAAGTCATCTGTATTATATAAGGCCAATCCAGCCCAGGGAAAATCCATCCCTAAATATAAATGATTCGAGCAAGATCCATGCACAGGGATGATCCATCCCTTAATATAAATCAACTGCGCTCACTGTGGGTGTGCAGACTCCGGAGGGGCTCCTTCAGCCCAAGCTCTATAACAAGCCAATCATGGCATAGATCAATAAAACATGCTACGACGTGCATCCTGATCCCATAAATATCCTCACAAAATTAGACCCTCGGCATCACTCAATCATCAACCTCTCTAGTCTCTCGGGCTCTTAGTAATCATGATAATCAGTCCAAACAATAATGATATAATGTATCAATAATGAAAAATAGAGATTGAGATGTGATATGCAAGTAAGATTGTGACTTAGTACAAAATAATAATTTAGCAGATAATTCAACATGTACACGACTTCTATGGGTCCAACAATTTAGTCTAAACATGATTTCTAACATGATTTGTAGTTCAATTTCCTTTGGTCGCATTAGCGACTTCTACAACTGATTATTAAGAAGGGATTTCGTGATTTTGACCTATTACCTCATATTTTGAACCCTAGTCTTGGAGAGGGGAGATTTTTGAAGAGGATTTTCACACAAGGCAAGAGGTAAGTGGTTATCACTTGATTTTTATATTTTATCTCGTTTCCACTGGATTATTACACCTAGATTATGAGAGTTGAATGAGAATATTTGGGGGGGGGGGGGGTTACTATTTTTGTTTTTTGTCAAATCCACTAGGCATTGTACATAGGGCAATATTTTATAAATATAAAATCAAATAGTCCAACAAAGTATGGGAACATGAACCTTACCTTCAAAACTATGGTGGATAGCCAATTGCTTGTCCAAAAGTGATAATCAATTGGATCCTTTACAATGAGTGAAATTAGACCTATAAGATGGTATCATATGCCTTTCCGTATTGGGTATGCAACTGGACACCACAAACAAAAGTAACCTAGGTCAACTATGCAAAAATAATTGAAGGACTCCTTCCATTTACAGGAGAAACTATACCTAAATATTGAATTAGTTATCCCCAAGTAAAGTGACAAAAAACAAATGTACAACCAAGAGTGGGAAGTAGTTCTATAAAACAAAGAACCTATATTCATCATAGCTTTAGCTTTGCTAGAAAGAAAGCCAATCCGAAGAAAAGCTTATGAGTGTCCAAAGGAGAAAGAGCAGTGACTTGTCTGTGTGTGATGCCATTGACAGAAGAGATGGAGCACGACATTGGTGGCAGTAGCTGCCTGTTGTGTATCCTCTTGAGTGTCCAAAATAATGCCTCGACAATGCCACCATGTAGTGTGTGAACATATGCACAAAATACGACATGATGTGCCGTTGATGGTAGAGGCCAGATGTGATGCAATCTGCACCTAGATTGTGCAGTAATATCTGCTTGTTATTGTAGCATAATGGTCAATTAGGTTGGAGCTCCTAAGCATATTCAAAGGGATCCTATTAGCAGTGTATGAATGTGGTGTGTGTGCCTAATTGGGCATGATCAGAGAGACAGGCCCAGGAAGATTGATGTACCTCAAACAGACTGAGCATCTGGGATGCTAATACCACACATTGAAAGTGCATCAATGAGCTAGACCTGTCAAATGTACTTGCAAAATTCAACAAACCAATTAGTATTAAAGGGGCACCATTGCCTTTCTTCCTGGGGAGAGAGATTGTGAATCTACAGACATAGTTGAAGGACTGCTGCAGGCTGTGAGCATCACTATCCTTCACCCTGTGAGTGAGAGAGTAGGGCACTGCTCTTAAGTTCTTGTGGGTTCTGAGAGCTGGTGTGGGCTTTGAGCTGTAGCTGATGGGGTGGATGGGTTGTTTTTTAGGGTATGTGCTTCTGGAGAATGGAAGGTGGTTTAGTAAAATGACACCATTGCCCTTCTTCCAGGAAAAGGTGACTATTGTACTGCATGCATTGAAAAAGGACTGTTGCAGGCTTTCGGCATTACTGTCCTGAATCCTGTGAATGAAAGAGTAGGGCATTGCTCTTAGGTTCCTATAGATTCTAAGTGCTGGTGTAGGTTGTGAGGTATAGATGCAATTGTGTAATGATTCACAGTCATGAGATGAGAGCTGCAATAGATTTAACTCTCTACTATGGCTTCTGTATTGAGCAGTTGGATTTTTTTGCGAAATTGTCACTACCACATTATGATATCAAGAGATAGCATGGGTAACTAACAGTGACAAGCAAGTTCCAACTGCATTTCTTAAGGTGAGACTGATTCTGTGTGTGTAAAGAGGAAAAAGGAGTGAGAGATGTGAATCTTTTTTCTCTGTCCTTGGATTATGGGTATGTGATAACAATAAGGTCGGGGATCCAAACTAGAGTAAGAAGTTGAGAAGCAAATGCAGAAGAAATAATAATAAGGAATTAAACAATAAGAATTGTAGTGCAAAAAATAAAGGATATGGGAAAATTCAAGGAACGAATTCCAGGAACTTCCAAGAATGCAAGTTCTACAGCCTTGACAAGATCCAAGAAACAACATTTTGATTTATTGAAGGAATCAAACACCTATACTTAAAAACAAATCCAAATAATAGATTCAGATCTTGACCGCTTTATGAGTAACTTGAGACAACAATCAATAACTAGTATTAATTGCCTTCAAAGAATACCACAAAGGAATAAAAAATATCACAATAGAGAAGTAATCTTACTACCTTGAATTATGAACAAGTAAAGGTTGAAAGATAAATCTCAAAGCATAAGTAACAAAGGTTCAAAAGAACTGTCAAAGTATGATATTCTTAATCAATAATGAAGTACCTCAATGAATGAGAAGAGCTCCTTATTTATAGGAGTAGAAGTCCTTAAAATTAGGTAGGGGGATGCTAAGGGGTAACAAAAGTCATCAAAATTAGGTAGAGGTTGCTAAGAAATAAGAAAAGTCACAAAATTAGGTAGGGGCGGCCAAATCCCTCGGGGCAGATTTGGGCCTTAATACTACTAGTTTGGGCCATTGGTTTGGACTCCAATTAAGCTCCTTTTTCAAAAACCCCCCTTTTGGACCTCTTTTAAGCTCATTTTGAGCTCTTCTGGCTGCTCTTTTGCTAGATTTCAAGGGTCGAGTTCGGGAACTAATGTTCCTCCTCTTGGACTTTAATTTAGGCCACCAAATAGTTGTAAAACTTGTAGAATTTATCTACTTTGGGCTTGTCGTCCTCCACAATTAAAATCTTCTTTATTTGCCATTGAAGTCCAGTAACCTTGGTTTGAAACTCTTTAGCTTGAGATCTTGTAAACGGCCTTATTGGATCTTCCAAAACTCTATCCTTCTCCTTGATGCTATCAGTATGCAACCCTAATCCTAGGTTCTTGTGGATTCTCAGATTGGGTGTGATATGTGAGGTGTTGGCTATGGAGATGAATTGAATCTCCTGAGGGTGGGGATATATCTTATGTGTTTGTAGCAGTGTTGAAGTGGACTAGGGTTATTGAAAAGTTTGTTGGAGGTGTAATGATATTAGGGTGTAGTGTTGGTGATTGTTGGTATGGTATCTTCAGTTATTTGCATTGAATGATAGATGCTAGATGGATCTTCAGAGACTACCACTTTTTATAGTATTGACAGACCTCCAACAGACTAAGCATCCTAGGTGCTAATACCACACCTCGGAGGCCTAAAAATGCTATGTATGTGTCCTTTGTACCTGCACGTAAGAACAAACAAATTACTGAAAACCAGACCATCAAGAGCTATTGCATTTGCACTACTCTTATGGTTGCCTTAGTATCTAAGTAACTTTCCAACTCCTGCTACTACAATGATTTTCATGATAATCACTTGGACAAAATGGTATGCACCCCTTTATTTCTATCAACCATAACCATGGGAAGTAGTGGAAGCCAATTGTGGTGGCGTAATGATTCTTTGAACCTTTTTATGTCTGAAATTAGGGGTGCCAAGAAAATCTTGCTGAATTTGGCCCTTGATATGAGGAGGTAGATCAAAAGTAATGGCGTAGTGCATTAGTGCATTGAGATTATGGCTGAGTTTGTTCAGTGAATCAGCAGGGGAATTGGCCTCTCTATATACATGAGAGTATGTGATCTCCACATACTAATGACAAAGTGTTCTCAGCTTATGTAGATTCATCTTGATGGTCCAAGGAGGATCATTATTGCTTGTTAACTAGTTGATCAGTAGCTCGGAATCTACCTCCAGATGTAATCTGTTGTACCTATTTGCAATGCACCATTTGATGCCCATGGAAGTTGCTTCAGTTTCTCCCAAATTGTTGGTACCCTCACCCAATTGAGATGCAACTGCTTGATTGAATTCTCCCTAGTGATTTATGATAATAACACCACCACATCACCCCAGGTTGGTCAAAGCACTCCCATCGCTGTTAACTTTTACAAAAGCAGCTACAAGTCTGGTCCATTTAACCTGATGGGTAGTAGACTGATGTTTGATATTCTAAATGATAGACTATATTGAGTCACCCATCTATAAGGCCAATTAATAGCAGGGAAGTTGGTGTGGATCATCAAGTGTACATCAAAGTTGATCGAAAATATTACTCTGGCTATGGAAGATGCCTTTGAACCATATTTAATACTGCATTTGTTCTTCACAGGTTCCAGTATATGATAATGGGGAGATTGGCTAGAATCAACTTCTGTACATCATTATGTTTCTTCTGAAGCCACTACTTCATCAAGATTAATCTGAGAGGCATGTTATTAGTTTTAATTCTAACTAGACCTCCATATTTCTTCCACACAATCTTAGTAAGGTTTCCTTGATTGAAGATGTGCTCTTTTGTTTCATCTGCAGGTATGGTACAACATAAACATCTTGATACAGTAATATTTCCAAAGAAACTAATCATATCATTAGTGGGTAGTTTGTTTCTAAGAGCTCCCCAAAGTCAAAAAGACCATTTAAGGAGATCTCTTTGTGCCATGTCATTTTTGGTAAAATTAGGCTACTTCGTTTTCCTTGACACATCCCAAGCGAATGCACATGTAAAGTTTCTAAATGCAGTGGGAGTCCATATAGGTAGGTCTTGGGTTTGTGGCTTATAGTAGATGGGAGTTTGCATTATGTCTTGAATCTTATGCATTGGGGCCAATCTGTTCAATTCATGTAGGTTCCATTGGATGTTTTCCCATAGTTGAGCCACAGTAACATTTTCAGGTCTGCCTTCTTCAATTCTATAAGTAGCAAGAGCACTTGTGCCTAAACAATTGTCCCACCAGAAGCTGCAGTTACCAGGATGCAATCTCCAGTAAATTTCTTTCTCATACTTTTTTTTGTTGAACATCATTTTCTTCCATGTTTGAGATTGTTCATTATCCCATTTCTTGGATACTGGATTTGATCTTTGGCAATATGTAGGTCTTAGAAATTTTCTCCAAAGTGACTTCTTAGTTCTAGATAACCTTCATTATCTGTACTCCAAGGATTGACAACCATCTTCCATTATTTTGAAGCCAATTCCTCCTTCACTCACTAGGAATGATAGCCTTCTCCATGAGGATCTGTGGTATTTGGATTTGTCATTCTCCATTATCCAAAAAAAGGTAGCAGCCAGTTTTTGTATTTGTTTCAGTACAGATTTAGGAGGAGAAAGAGCTAACAGAAGGTTTATGCGTATGGATTGTAACACATTCTTGATCAAAGTAGCCTTGCCTCCATAGGAAAGAATCTTGATATGCCAGCCTTTGATTCTGTTAACTATTTTTGCCACCATGAAGTTGAAGTGTACAAGCTTTTTCCTACCTGTATACATTGGGCATCCCATGTATATGAGAGGAGATTCATTCTTGTTTAAACCAGTTACTTGATGTGCTCTTCTCACTGTACTGCTAAATGTAAAAGGTACTGTCATGAAATGTCTCTTATGTCAGTTGATTTGTGGCCAGAAGTGTCTTCATAGCTACTGAAAATCTCCATGATTTTCTATAAGGAAGTTCTGGCCCTAGAAGTGAAAATTGTAATGTCAACAGCAAAACTAAGATGATTAATTTGTAGGGCTCTTCTTTTGATGTAGAAACCATTGAAGAATTGGTCATGGGTTAAGTTTTTGAGCACTCTAGATAGAAGTTTAGCTCCAATGTTCAAAGATGGTGTGAATAGGCCTCCTTGTTTTAGACCCCTTGTTGAGTGGAAAAAACCTCATCTGGTACCACTAATAATGGCTGAGTACCAGTTATTGGACATGTTTCTCCAAATCATATCATTGAAGCCCGTTCTTTTCAATATTATGCAAGTAAATCCCAGGAAACTCTGTCATAAGCTTTAGCTATGTCAAGATTGATGACCACATTCAAACCTATGTTAGGTTGTTTGATCCCATGAACAATCTCCTGTAACAACATTATGTTTTTCGAGATGCTTCTACATTTGATAAAGCCTGCCTGGTTAGTAGAAATGATTCTAGGAAGGATAAGAACCAGTCTAGAGCTTATAACTTTGTAAATGATTATGTTGATGAAGTCGTTGAGGTTAATTGGCCTAAACTCTGTTAAGGAGTTTGGAATGTCCACCTTGGGCAGTAGGACTAGACAGACACTAGTCATATATTTTGGCATGGTAGACCAATACCAGATTCAGCGGATTAGATTTAATGATGTTCCAACAGGATTGGAAGAATTTTCCGTTCATTCTATCAGGACCAACAGCACTATTTGGTTCATGGAAAAGACAACTTCTTTAAGGTTTTCCATAGTTGGATCCTTATCTATTAACTCATTATCTTCCTCTATTATCAAGGATGGAATACAGGACATCAGATCTTCTTTGATGGTACCTCCTATTTGGGTGAAGAGATTATTAAAGTAGTTGCAGGCTGCTACACCAATAGCTTCATCACCCTGAATCTATTCCCCATCATCATCCTTGATTTAAGAATGAACAATTTCCTTCTTCTTCCTCTGATCAGACTGTGAAAGTATTTGGAATTAGCATCCCCTTCTATAAACCATTAAAACTGAGTTTTCTGTTTCATGATGGATTCTTTTAGCTTCATGTATCTCACACATTGAACTTGAAGCGCATGATATGCTTTTATGTTAGTATCATCATTTCCTAATTCATCTCAGCCTGCTTTAGATTTTGTTCATATTCCTTTGCCTTTGGAAAGATGTCCACATACTATTTTCTGGACCATATACTTAAAGCATTGGACACTGCTTATGTTTGTAATGAAAGATCCACATAGCATTGCCATTGACCTCTTTATCCCAGACTTCCTACACAAGTGGGATAAAGCTCTCATTTTCAACCCAGCAATTAAGGAACTTGAAGTACCTTCAGCCAGAATCTTGTCTCACATTCATATCCATAAATAAAGGATTATGATATGATCCTGCTAAAGATAGATGAGTGATAGTTTGGCCAGTTATCATTGATCATACCTTTGTCTAATCTTTTCCAAACTATTGAGCATTGATCCCTTCCATTCCATCAGGTGAATCTGCTGCCATGGAAACCCAGATTCACTAAACCATAGTCTTCAAGTATACTTAGAAATTCCATGCTCTTGTTCGTCGGGTATGGAAGGCTTCCAACTCTCTCTTCTATGGATGTTATCACATTGAAGTCCCCAATGACACTCCATGGAATTGTGCATTTCATGGATTTCAGTCTGAATACCTCCCAAAGAGGTCTTCTCAGTGCCATTTACATTTGGCATAGAATACAGTGATGTGTAACGGCTCCCCTACTTTTTTGTGCTGTAAATCCATGGTCAGTTGTTGCATCCTGGTAAATAATATTGCTTGTGAAATCTTGATCCCAAAATACCCAGATTTTATTGTTGACATTGGATGATGAGTTTTGCATGGATAGCTGGAGTCTATAATGGTTTATATGAGTGTCATCAAGAAATGGTTCCAGAACTGCAATAAAGGATAATTTGTGAAATTGCTTCAAGGTTTTGAGTCTTTAGATGGCCCCTTTGGTTCTGGTACCTCTTGCATTCCATATGATTGTGTTAATCATAAAAACTGCTTAGGAATTGGTATTTTTGGTGTTACTTTAGATTTGCTTGCTTTGCTTCTAGTGAGATAGTGAGAGGTGTTACCTCTAGGTGACAGGCGATGAGATCCAACCATATTTTCCAGATCAGTAACCCCATTGATAACATTAAGTAACTTATTACATGTGACATCTGCCTCCATATCATCACCATGTTCATCATTTGTGTCACGATCCCGGATTTTCCACCCACGGGCGTCGTGATAGCGCCTACTAGTGAAAGCTAGGCAAGCCAGTCAATCGGACTAGTTACCATGTTTAAAATTACGAATTCATTACATCACGAATGTATCAACTAAAAAGCAGTAATTCGATAAACGGAATGGACACAAAGTTAATACTATACACAACTATCGCTGATAAACTATCCACAACGGTCTACCCAAGATCTGGTGTCACAGTTTCACAGACTATTTAAGAGTACTACAAACAGGGTCAGAAGAATATAACAAAATACTGTTTCTGGACTACATAGAAGAAACAAATACAAGAAATGGACAAGGGACTCCAAGATCCGCAGACGTCTGCAGAACTACCTTGGGTCACCTGGAAATCAGAGGCTGGAAGCCTCCTACTGTTCGTAGCCTGCGGCACTGAGATCTACACAAAAGAGTTCAGAGTGTAGTATTAGCACAACCGACCCCATGTGCTAGTAAGTGCTTGGCCTAACCCCGGCGAGGTAGTGACGAGGCTAGGACCAGACTCCAGATAAATCTGTGCAATTTTTAAGCATATATGTATCTACAGTAGAAGATAAAATACATAAACAACTTAAACAGGGATAAGGAAGCATACATCGAAACGGCAGACAAATAAAGCGAAAGGAATCATCAAAGAGTAAGAAGGAAAACAGCAATTTAGCTTTTTAACACAAACGAAATGAAATACAATCCACCATTTTTCCTCCAGTAACCTCTTGCTGCAGGCGTGCAACCCGTTCCCACTTACAGTAACCTCTTGTGGCAGGCGTGCCACTCGCTCCCACATACATCACATCCTGTGGCAAGCGTGCCACCCGCTCCCACTTACAGTAACCTCTTGTTGCAGGCATGCAACCCGTTCCCACTTATACTAACCTCTTGTGGCAGGCGTGCCACCCGCTCCCACTTACAATATATACTGTGTAGGCGTACCACCCGCTCCCACTTTCATAATATCTCGTGGCAGGCGTGCCACCTGCTCCCACTTACAATTTACACTGTGGTAGGCGTACCACCCGCTCCCACTTTCATCATCACAACAATCACAAGAAGTCCCGGCAAGGGATCAAATCAACATAACAACTTCCCAGCAAGGGAACAAATAACAGCAACACAATCATCCTGGCCAGGGGGAAATTCAGCTATAAACCAAACTTGACTTCTATTTAGCTCAATCAATGTCAGTACTCAATTATATTCAACATCTTACAACTAACCTCCCAACCCAATTATCACTTCGTTGACTCTAGACACGACTTTACTAATGTGACGTTGGACCCTTTAAACTTCTAACAGACTCTCAAAACGCTACCCACATTTTTGACACTGGACATCTTCGACTCCTAATAATTCTTACTCAACTAATCTAGTTGACCATCAACTTTATGCCGAATAGAAGAAACTTTGTGGTAGGCGCCCACATGCAACACATCATAACAACTCAAGGAAATTATTCAACAATTTGAAACAATAGTCACACAACGATTAACCATATATGACCCACGGTCATGCGTGACACCAACATATAGACACTGGTCACCATGCCTATATGTTGTCCTCAACAAGGAGCAATTTAACAAATAAGACACTATTTCTAATCCCTTGAGCTAAGGTTAGAACAAACACTTACCTTGCTTTGCGGTAACTTCCTAGACTTCCAACCATTCTTCGAGCCCAACCTTTTATGGATGCTCATGTACTTCAGGTGGACACAATCGAGGCTAACGAGCTACAACTTGGTAGGGTGCCTTAACTCAGCTGAAATTCTTGGCACAATCTGCAGCAATTTGAGCTGGGTCTTTGGTTTGGGGTTTGAAGGGAGTGATTCTACGGTTGTTTTTCAGCTTAAATTGGGGCCATTCCTGGCGAGTTACAGCTGGTTCTTCATGGGTTTAAGTGGGGAAAGCGGGGCTGGTAAATGGGAGGTTGATGACTGTATTTTGGATATGTTTTACACGGATTTTGGGGTTGTTTCGAGGTGATTTTGGAGATTGATTTGTTGGGGTTTGGGGGTGTTTTGGAGAGGTTTCAGAGGTAATTGACGAAATAAGGGGGGTTTTGCATGTTAGGGTTCCTAGTTCCTATTTATAGTGGGTCAAAATTCGGAACAAAATAAAAGTTCAGGTGTCCAGAATGCGATCGCATTCTGGTCGCAAACTCAACATGCGGTCCGCATTTGGACAACATTTCTGACACAGCATTTGGCCCAAAACTCTACCTCACCTGCGATCTCACTGTGGGATTTGCGGTCCGCATTTTAGAAATGCGGTTCGCATTTCTCACCGCATTTTTGACATAAGACTTGTCCAGTTCTCTGTTCCAATCTGCGATACAGGCAGCCAAATTTGCGGTCCGCATTCCTGAAATGCGGTCCGCATTTTAGACAGCATTTCTGGCATGAATCTTGCCCAGAAATCTGTCCAAGTATGCGATGCCTGTGTAAGATATGCGGTCCGCATGTCTGAAATGCGACCGCATATCCTACATTACTTACCATTTGAACTCTTTTTCTTAATTATTGGATTCTTATACCTCATATCCTGAAAAAATGTTAAAACTGCATAATTACAAAGAGGAATTTGCACTTAAAACAAGCCAAATCTGAAGAATTAGTATCATAGGTGTTTCTACGACACCTCGGGTCATTACATTCTCCCCCTCTAAGACAACCGTTCGTCCTCGAACGGGCAGGATAAGGAAGTACCTGAGTCGAGGAAAAGATGTGGATAACGGCTCCGCATATCGGACTCGGACTCCCAGGTCGATGCCTCAGGAGGCTGACCTCTCCACTGAACACGAACTGAAGGAAAACTCTTCGATCTCAGTTGACGGACTTGCCGATCTAGAATGGCTACCGGTTCCTCCTCATAAGACAAGTCCTTGTCCAGCTGAATGGTGCTGAAATCTAGCACGTGAGTTGGGTCGTCGTGATATTTCCGGAGCATAGACACATGAAGAACTGGATGCACGGCTGATAAGCTTGGCGGCAATGCAAGCCTATAAGCTACCTCCCCCACTCGATCAAGAATTTCGAATGGTCCAATAAACCTAGAGCTAAGCTTGCCCCTCTTCCCAAATCTCATCACGCCTTTCATGGGCGACACCCGGAGTAATACCCGCTCACCAACCATAAAAGACATATCTCGGGCTTTGCGATCCGCATAGCTCCTTTGCCTGGACTGAGCCGTACGAAGCCTTTCCTGAATGATTTTGACCTTGTTCAAGGCCTCCTGAACCAACTCTGTGCCTAACAACCGAGCCTCTCCCGGCTCAAACCACCCGACCGGAGTTCGACACCGCCTACCATATAAAGCCTCATAAGGAGCCATCTGAATGCTCGACTGGTAGCTGTTATTGTAGGCGAACTTCGCTA
Organism: Nicotiana obtusifolia; assembly: GCA_002018475.1. Lineage (NCBI taxonomy): Eukaryota > Viridiplantae > Streptophyta > Magnoliopsida > Solanales > Solanaceae > Nicotiana > Nicotiana obtusifolia. Next base: position 251,543 of record MCJB01000559.1, on the reverse strand, counting down.
ATGGCAGAAACTGGTCCCACGAACCTCCAAAGTCAATAACACAAGCTCGGAGCATATCCTCCAATATCTGGGTAGTTCGCTCGGACTGTCCGTCCGTCTGAGGATGAAACGCTGTGCTTAGCTCAACCTGGGTGCCCAACTCCCGTTGGACTGCCCTCCAGAAACGCGAAGTAAACTGCGTACCCCGGTCCGAAATAATAGATACTGGCACACCATGAAGGCGAACAATCTCCTGAATATAAATCTCGGCTAACCTCTCAGATTAATAGGAGACTGCCACAGGGATGAAATGTGCTGACTTGGTCAGCATGTCAACAATGACCCAAATTGCGTCGAACTTTTTCCGGCTCTGCGGAAGTCCAACAACAAAATCCATAGTGATCTGTTCCCATTTCCACTCGGGAAGTTCAATTCTCTAGAATAGTCCACCAGGTTGCTGATGTTTGCACTTGACCTGCTGGCAATTCAAACATCGAGCTACGTACGCAGCTATATCCTTCTTCATTCTACACCACCAGTAATGCTGTCGCAAATCCCGATACATCTTTACGGCGCCCGGATGAATAGAATACCTGGAGCTATGGGCCTCTTTCAAAATTGACTGCCGAAGTCCCTCTACATTGGGCACACAATATCGACCCTGAAATCTCAAAATTCCATCGTCACCTAAGGTGACATGCTTGGCACCTCCGCGTTGCTCCGTGTCCCTAAGGGCACACAAATGGGGATCATCAAACTGTTGCTCACGTATTCGTTCCAACAATGAGGAACGAGTGACCGTATAAGCTAATGCCCGATTTGGCTCAAAAATATCCAATCTCACGAGTCGATTGGCCAAGGTCTGAACATCCAAAGCAAGTGGCCTTTCGCCGACCGGAATATAAGCAAGACTGCCCATACTGGCTGACTTCCTACTCAGGGCATCGGCCACCACATTGGCCTTTCCCGAGTGATATAAGATGGTGACATCATAGTCCTTTAACAACTCAAACCACCTCCTCTGTCTCAAATTTAGCTCCTTTTGCTTGAACAGATACTGAAGACTCTTATGATCCGTGAACACCTCACACAGCACGCCATATAAGTAGTGCCTCCAAATCTTCAAGGCGTGAATTATGGCTGCCAATTCTAAATCATGCACCGGATAGTTCTTCTCGTGAATCTTCAACTGCCTCGAAGCATAGGAAATTACCTTTCCCTCTTGCATTAACACTGCACCAAGCCCAATACGAGAGGCATCACAATAAACTGTGTAAGGCCCTGAGCCTGTGGGCAAGACTAACACTGGTGCCGTGGTCAGAGCTGTCTCGAGCTTCTGAAAGCTCGCCTCACACTCATCCGACCACCTGAACTGGGCACCTTTCTGGGTCAACTTGGTCATCGGGGCTGCGATAGATGAAAACCCCTCCACAAACCGATGATAGTATCCTGCCAATCCCAAGAAACTCCAGATCTCTGTAACTGACGCCGGCCTAGGCCAGTTCTTGACTGCCTCAATCCTTTTCGGAACAACCTGAATACTCTCTGCCGATACAATATGTCCCAGAAATGTAACCGAACTCAACTAGAATTCACACTTTGAAAACTTAGCATACAACCGACTATCCCTCAGAGTCTGAAGAACCACTCTGAGATGCTGCGCATGCTCCTTTTGGCTGCGGGAATATACCAGGATGTCGTCGATCAAAACTATCACGAATGAATCCAGGTAAGGTCTGAACACTCGGTTCATCAAGTCCATAAAAGCTGCTGGGGCATTTGTCAACCCGAAGGACATCACCAAGAACTCATAATGCCCGTACCGAGTGCAGAAAGCTGTCTTAGGGATATCGGATGCCCTAATCTTCAATTGATGGTAACCAGACCTCAAATAAATCTTTGAAAATACCCTGGCACCCTGGAGCTGATCAAACAAATCATCGATCCTCGGTAATGGGTACTTATTTTATATTGTAACATTGTTCAACCGTCGGTAATCGATGCACATTCTCATTGACCCGTCCTTCTTTTCAACAAACAACACGGGCGCACCCCAAGGTGAAACACTGGGTCTAATGAAACCCTTCTCGAGCAAGTCCTGCAACTGCTCTTTCAATTCTTTTAACTCTGGCGGGGCCATGCGATACGGCAGAATAGAAATAGGTTGAGTGCCCGGAGCCACATCAATGCAAAAGTCAATATCCCTGTCGGGTGGCATCCCCGGCAGGTCGGATGGGAAAACCTCGGGAAACTCACGAACCACGGGCACAGATTCAATAGAGAGGACCTCAGCACTGGAATCACGAACATGAGCCAGATAAGCCAAACACCCCTTCCCAACCATATGCTGAGCCTTCATATAAGAGATAATGCTACGAGTGAAATGACCAGGAGTCCCTTTCCACTCCAAATGGGGCATACCCGGTAAAGCTAAGGTCACAGTCTTGGCATGGCAGTCCAGGATGGCGTGGTAAGGTGATAACCAGTCCATCCCCAATATGACATCAAAATCAACCATGTCCAGAAGAAATAAGTCAATGCGGGTCTCAAGACCCCCAATCACTACAGCACAGGGACGATGGACTCGATCTACCATAATGGAATCACTCACCAGAGTAGACACATAAACAGGAATACTCAATGAATCACTAGGCATCGCCAGATATGGTGCAAAATAAGAGGAGATATACGAGTAGGTAGACCCTGGATCAAATAATGCCGAAGAATCGTTATCACAAACTAGAACCGTACCTGTAATCACTGCATCTGAAGCCTCTGCCTCTGGCCGGGCTGGAAAAGCATAACATCGGGGCTGAGCCCCACCACACTGAGTCACATCTCTAGGACGGCCTGCTACTGGCTAGCCCCCACCTCTGCTGACCTGAGTTCCACCTCCAGCACCTCTACCTCTACCTCTAGCACCTCTACCCCTACCCCTAGCTAGCTGGGCGGGCTGCGGAACATCTGGTGCCTGTGTCATAACACGGGAATCCTGGTGCGGAGAGTTGTTTATAGCATGGCGTCAATACCTAGCAATGTGCCTTGTGTCGCCACACATGTAACAAGCCTTAGGCTGCCGACTCTGGAAACTCTGTAGCGGTTGTGCACTGATAGACTGCTGATCGGAATACTGCATCTGAGAACCGCGGTTACCTAAAGCAATGTGAGAAACCTGGAGAGCTGACTGAAAGGGCCTAGGAGGATGGCCTCTACCATATAAATCTCTGCTTCCAGACGAAGTACCAATGAATCTGCCTGAATGACGGGATCTCTTATCCGACCCATGACCACCTCCATGCGACAGAACCATCTCGACTCTGCGGGCCACATTGACTGCCTCTTGGAAGGTAATCTCACTACCAGTCTCCCTAGCCATCTGAAGGCGAATCGGCTGGATGAGACTGTCAATAAATCTTCTCACACTCTCCCTCTCTGTCAGGAGTATGATGAGAGCATGCCGAGCCAAGTCGATGAACCTGGACTCATACTGGGTAACTGTCATGGACCCCTGTTCAAGGAGCTCAAACTGCCTCCGATAAGCCTCTCTCTGAGTGACGGGGAGAAACTTCTCCAGAAACAACTCTGTAAACTGCTCCCAAGTCAAAGACGGCAAACCGGCTGGCCTAGTCCAGCAATAATCCCGCCACCAAGTCTTGGCGGATCCAGACAGACGAAATGCCGCAAAGTCTACCCCGGTGGTCTTAACAATGCACATATTCCTGAGGACCTCATGGCAGCTGTATAGGAAGTCCTGGGGATCCTCCGAAGAAGCACCGGTGAAGGTAGTGGTGAAGAGCTTGGTGAACCTATCCAGTCCCCACAATGTATCGGCGGACATGGCTGCCCCATTGCCGGCTTGAGCTACTGCTCCCGGCTGGACTGTCATAGCTGGTTGAACCGCTTGAACTTGAGCCTGGGGGGCTACTTGCTCTGGAGTACGGGTAGCAGTAATCTGAACCCCTTCTCTAGTCCGAAGAGTGGCTGGTGCTGCTGGAAGTAAGCCCGCTCGGGTGACATTCTCCATGAGGCCCACCAACCGGACCAAAGCGTCCTGAAGAACTCGGGTGGCAATAAACCCCTCGGGGACCTGAGTTGGGCCCGCTGGAGCTGCTGGGGTCGGAACCTCGTTGTCAAGATCAATCTGAGGTTCCGCCACTGGTGCTGCTACAGGAGGCTGAGTCCTGCCCCTGCCTCGACCCCTAGCACGACCTCGGCCTCGCCCTCTACCACGCGTGGAAGCTGTTGCTGGGGTTTCGGGCTACGGAGCAGTAGCCGAGGAAGCGCGTGTTCTCGCCATCTGCGAAAGAACAGAGTAGGAATCCAATTAGCATTTGAGGAGCAAGCCGCACGACAAGAATGAACAAATGTGAAATTTTTCCTAACTCTGTAGCCTCTGGGGGATAAATGCAGACGTCTCTGTACCGATCCCTCAGACTCTACCGAGTTTGTCTGTGAACTGTGAGGCCTAAGTAAACCTAGGGCTCTAATACCAACCTGTCACGACCCGGAGTTCCCACCCTCGGGCATCGTGATGGAGCCTACTAGTGAAAGCTAGGGAAGCCAGTCAATCGGACTAGTTACCACGTTTCAAATTATGAATTCATTACATCACGAATGTATCAACTGAAAAGCAGTAATTCGATAAACGAAATGAACACAAAGTTAATACTATACACAACTATCGCCGATAAACTATCCACAACGGTCTACCCAAGAACCGGTCTCACAGTTTCATAGACTATTTAAGAGTACTACAAACAGGGTCTGAAGAATATAACAAAATAATGTTTCTGGACTACATAGAAGAAACAGATACAAGAAATGGACAAGGGACTCCAAGATCCGCGGACGTCTGCAAAACTACCTTGGGTCACCTGGAAATCAGAGGCTGGAAGCTTCCTACTGTTCGTAGCCTGCGGCACTGAGATCTGCACAAAAGAGTGCAGAGTGTAGTATCAGCACAACCGACCCCATATGCTGGTAAGTGCCTGGCCTAACCCCGGCGAGGTAGTGACGAGGCTAGGACCAAACTCCAAATAAATCTGTGCAATTTTTAAGCATATATGTATCTACAGCAGAAGATAAAATACATAAACAACTTAAACAGGGATAAGGAAGCATACATCGGAACGGCAGACAAATAAAGCAAAAGGTATCATCAAAGAGTAAGAAGGAAAACAGCAATTCATCTTTTTAACAAAAATGAAATGAAATACAATCCACCCTTTTTCCTCCAGTAACCTCTTGCTGCAGGCGTGCAACCCGTTCCCTCTTACAGTAACCTCTTGTGGCAGGCGTGCCACCCGCTCCCACGTATATCACATCCCGTGGCAGGCGTACCACCCGCTCCCACTTACAGTAACCTCTTGTTGCAGGCATGCAACCCGTTCCCATTTACAGTAACCTCTTGTGGCAGGCGTGCCACCCACTCCCACTTGCAATATATACTGTGTAGGCATACCACCCGCTCCCACTTTCATAATTATCTCGTGGCAGGCGTGCCACCCGCTCCCACTTTAAATTTATACTGTGGTAGGCGTACCACCCGCTCCCACTTTCATAATATCTCGTGGCAGGCGTGTCACCTGCTCCCGCTTACAATTTACACTGTGGTAGGCGTACCACCCGCTCCCACTTTCATCATCACAACAATCACAAGAAGTCCCGGCAAGGGATCAAATCAACATAACAACTTCCCAGCAAGGGAACAAATAACAGCAACACAATCATCCTGGCTAGGGGGAAATTCAGCTATAAATCAAACTTGACTTCTATTTAGCTCAATCAATGTCAGTACTCAATTATAGTCAATATCCTACAACTAACCTCCCAATCCAATTATCATTTCGTTGACTCTAGACACGACTTTACTAATGTGACGCTGGACCCTTTAAACTTCTAACAGACTCCTAAAACACTACCCACATTTTTGACATTGGACCTCTTCGACTCCTAACAATTCTTACTCAACTAATCTAGTTGACCATCAACTTTATGCCGAATAGAAGAAACTTTGTGGTAGGCGTACCACCCGCCCTCAATTCACAACATCGTGTGGCAGGCGTGCCACCCGCTCCCACATGCAACACATCATAACAATTCAAGGAAATTATTCAACAATTTGAAACAATAGTCACACAACGATTAACCATATATGACCCACGGTCATGCGTGACACCAACATATAGACACTCGTCACCATGCCTATACGTTGTGCTCAACAAGGAGCAATTTAACAAATAAGACACGATTCCTAATCCCTCGAGCTAAGGTTAGAACAAACACTTACCTTGCTTTGCAATAACTTCCTAGACTTCCAACAATTCTTCGAGCCCAAACTTTTATGGATGCTCATGCACTTCAGGTGGACACAATCGAGGCTAACGAGCTACAACTTGGTAGGGTGCCTTAACTCAGCTGAAATTCTTGGCACAATCTGCAGCAATTTGAGCTGGGTCTTTGGTGTTAGAGAGTGGGGTTTCTTGTAATAGATGTTGGGGTTTGAAGGGAGTGATTCTACGGTTGTTTTTCAGCTTAAATTGGGGCCATTCCCGGCGAGTTACAGCTGGTTCTTGGTTGGTTTATGTGGGGAAAGATGGGCTGGTAAATGGGAGGTTGATGACTATATTTTGCATATGTTTTTCATGGATTTTGGGGTTGTTTCGAGGTGATTTTGGAGGTTGATTTATTGAGGTTTGGGGGTGTTTTGGAGAGGTTTCTGAGGTAATTGACGAAATAAGAGGGGTTTTGCATGTTAGGGTTCCTAGTTCCTATTTATAGTGGGTCCAAATTCGGAACAAAATAAAAGTTCAGGTGTCGCATTCTGGTCGCAAACTCAACATGCGGTCTGCATTTGGACCGATTTCTGACACAGCATTTGGCCCAAAACTCTGCCTCGCTCTACGATCTCACTGTGGGATTTGCGGTCCGCATTTCTCACCGTATTTTTGACATAAGACTTGTCCAGTTCTCTGTTCCAATCTGCGATACAGGCAGCCAAATTTGCGGTCCGCATTCCTGAAATGCGGTAGGCATTTCAGACAGATTTTTGGCATGAATCTTGCCCAGAAAACTATCCAAGTATGCGATGCCTGTGTAAGATATGCGGTCCGCATGTCTGAAATGCGACCACATATCCTGCATTACTTACCATTTGAACTCTTTTTCTTAATTATTGGAATCTTATACCTCATATCCTGCAAAAATATTAAAATTGCATAATTACAAAGAGGGATTTGCACTTAAAACAAGCCAAATCTGAACGATTAGTATCATAGGTGTTTCTACGACACCTCGGGTCGTTACAATCTACCTCATCACCAATATTTCTTTCATCTTCAAATTGTATGTGATTGTATTCATCTTCCTCCATTCTATAATAACAACACGATAGGGGATTCAATAATTAATAAAGAAAAAAAAAATAAAGAAACGTACGGAAGCTAAAAGAAAATAGGTAAACGAAAAAGAAGATATAAATTAAAGATAGATTGAATTCAAGAAAGAGTTTCTTGAATTCAAGAAGTCTATTATTAAAGTTCAATCCTAACAACAACAATTAGCTAACGAAGAACTAATCTCCTTCGATAGAGAATTAAAAACAAGAGATAGATTGCGAAACCCGACCCTTTATAATAACAAGAACAACAATAAACCTAAACTTATCAGCTTTCTTGAATACCTAGAAGTGATCTAAGATTTCAGAAGAGTTTAATCTTACAACCTTAGATCGAGTCTTGAGGGTTGAAGAATAAATCCAGTAGTAGTCACACACAAGAGTTCAAGAAAAATCTCACAAGTTTTATTTATAATAGTCTATAATGATCTAAGTCAAAAAACAAAGAAGACACCCCTTATATATCTAGGAGGGTTCACTAAACTAAGGCTAAAATAATAAGGAAATGATGTCCTAAACTACTTCGGACAACAAGTCCAACTACCTTAAGAAAAGGAAAATACTAGGAAGCAAAAACCAAGTCTCTTGGAAAGTAATTCCAACAATCTTAATAAAAGAAAGAAATAACCAAAACTAACTAGGAAAGCGATAAAGACAGTCCCAAAATATATGGAAATAAGTCCCAAAACAATCTTGGATACAATCTTGAAAATCTTGGAAATCTTGAAAATCCTGAAGGAAATTTGCAAGCAACTTGGCACCAACTTGCACTCAACATATAGCACGCCTATGTACCCATCATGGACATAAATTAAGTCCTTTTTATGTTATAAAATCATGGTTTTATATAGGACCTCATGGGCTGCAAGTTTGGACACATTTTAGGTGCCAAATTGGTTCAAAAGTGGACTGATTAGGACCTTCTTCAAAGGATGTCTCTTGGGATCAATCCTTCTCTTCTTGGACATAAATTTGGGCCATAAAAAATTATAATACCTGGAAAATTCATATCCTTTTATCCTTGATCTCTCCTCCCAATTAACAACTTCTTTATTTGCACTCGAAGTCGAATGACCTTGTTTTGCGACTCTTTAGCTTGACATCTTGTTAAAGGCCCTCTTTAAGATTCCAAAGCTTCATCTTTGTCCTTAAATAGATTTGAGCTTCCTAGGATGCTATCACTCCCCTCTTCTTCAAGAACATTCATCCTCGAATTTCATCCTTGCAAGAAAAAGAAGTCACGCACTAGTAAATGGTATCAACTAAATAAGAATAAAACAAGAAAGTGACCATGTGTCCACTTAACCCAATTAAGCCTTATAGGTGTAAATACTCGTTTATAAATAATATGGACATCATCATCCCAATAAACAACTTCTTTATTTGCACTTGAAGTCCTAATGACCTTGTTTTGTAACTCTTTAGCTTGACATTTTGTTAAAGGCCCTCTTTGAGATTCCAAAGCTTCATCCCTGTCCTTAAATAGATTTGAGCTTCCTAGGATGCTATGATTCTACCATGTTGATTAGTCAGTGGGTTAGACTATGTGGGTAGACGTGTGGCTATTGTCTGAGTTCTAACTCTGTTGAAGAAGGTGAGTGTGCATTCTGTGATACTGGCCTTCTCGGCATGAGGTTTGGGGATTGACTCCTTCATCCTGATATCAAGTGTGATCTTCATTATTTTAGGCTCAGAATCAGTAAAAGCCGGATGTACTTGGGGTGCAGCTTGTGTACTAGCACCCCTTTGTTTCCTTATTTGTCTTCTTTTTTTTCTTACCGGGATTGCTCAAAAACAAAAATTAGGGATTTGTGAGTCGAGTTGAACTCGATTTTGTAATATAATCATAAATTTGGAATCATGGAGTTATGGGTAGTCAAGATCTACCCCCTGACTTGGGTTTTGACCATGTGGGACCGGGGTTGTCTTTTGTTGACGTTTTGAGAATTGGATAAAGATTGAAACGTTATTATTTGGAATTGATTCCTATAGCTTTGTTTTATGTTACTGAGTTATTGTTTTACTACATTCAAGCCGGAAGGAGGTAATTTTTAGAGGAAAGACTATTTTAGAGGATTGATTTGGGCTTATTAAGGTATGTATATTGCCTAACCTTATGTGAGCAAATAACCCTTTAGATTTAGCTTGTTTGCTTAATTGTTTTATCTATTAAGCAACATACAAGTGAGTTGACGAGTGTGTACACGGGTGCTATATGGGGTATATAGTCGGGTCAGACTTTAGGCTTCTAATATGCCTCATTTGATGTTTTGCTTTATGAGACATGCTTAATCACTCCACATGAACTTGATTGCTATATGTATTTAGCCGTAGTCAGGCTTTATATATCGAACACTTATCCACGTCTTAGAATTATCATGTCTTTGTGCACCTTATTGATGCATTATTGGCATATATCTTTTGATGATAATTTGGCATATTACATTATTAGAATCATGGCACATGTGGACATGTTTGAAGAATTGATTGGTTATTGGCATGAGGTCTTTGACATGTGATTGTGATTGATATTATGGCACTAGGTCTGTCGTGCGATTAAGATTGATATTGTGGCAAGAGATCCTAGTTGTATGATTGTGATTCATATTGTGGCACGAGGTCTTTGTTGTACAATTGTGATTATTGATTATGCATGAGATTGTTGTCGTGCAGCGTGCGAATACAGATCCATTCCCTAAGGTTTCCCTCTCATATTTATCTCTTGATGGCGTACACGCGGATTGTGGTACTATGTTTGATATGATTGATTATGCACATATGGCGGTATAACGGTGGCATTATTGATTATGCGCGAGTCGCATTATAAGGGTGGCATTTCATTGTCGATGTTCATGTGGTGGCATAAAGGTGCCATTATTGATGATGCACATGCATTCTGTAAGCTTCTTCATGCTTTTTTACAAGTTTTTAAGTTGCATTTAACATGTTATCATATGATACATACACACATACATACATACATACTATATATATATCACATGACTTAAACATTGTCATTACTTTGCTGATGTTAGTCTTGATACTTGCTAAGTACATGTTGCCCCGTACTCATACTACACTTCTGCATATCTTTAGTAGACTTGCGCGTTGGAGGCAATAGACTTCGGGAGTGAGTGCCTACACTATTCGAGAGGATTTAATGTAGTGATGCAGAACTATCGCAGTCCTTTAGAGTCCCATCCTTTATGTTGATAGGGTACTTTTTACATTCAAATAGTATTGTATTTTGAGACTTCTCTATGTATTCAATTTAGAGCTCATGACTCTGTAGTACTGGATTTTGGGAGTTGTATTGTGTATTGTCATGATGGCATATGTTATCATTATTTTCATTGTTTATGTTAAATTCAACTTTTTTATATATCAATTTTTAATTTTTAATATTGTTAATGTGATTAGCTTACCTAGTCTTGAAGGTTATGTGCCATCATGACCTTTGGTGGGATTTTGGTGGTCATAGGGTTTAACACATACTTCCCAAACTTTTAAACAAAACAATCATTAAGTTTCTTTTTCATTAAGCTGAAACACATATGAGAGTTACTACTAGCAAGGTACAAATTTTTTATTTCTAATATATATATATATATATATATATATATATATATATATATATATATGAACACACAAAAAGAGTTTCTCTTTTCCTGATTTTCTATGTTTCTCTTTTATTTTTTCAATTTCCTACAAGTGGCTCTCACATTTTTTTAAAATAGTACACATTTCTTCTATCTTATAGATTTCACTCACAATCCAATCAAACTTCCACTTAACTTTTAGCAAGCTCATAACAATTTCAAGTTCTTATGAGAGGTAAAAGATTCCAAAACATGGTGTATTCAAACAAATGGGTTACGACTATACTATGGTTACCAAGGAAACAGGTTTATAGACTCAAACGACTAATTAGGATACACACAATTAAGTGGGTAAACAGCCATGTATGGCTCAACAAAGAAAATATCCCTGCCATCTCATAGACTAAAAAAGACTACCATTTTGCTTTGCATACACTCTGAAGCAAGTTTTAGACACCAAATAACATGCACAAAATATCAATAAAACCTTAGATACACAATGGCACACAACTCATGCATGACTGGATCTATCCCGGCTATATGATCAAAGTAGTTAGGCATAATCAACCAATTTAAAGCACTTATACACGAGTCAAGAAATGTGACTAGGCATCACAAATAAGACACTCACTACTCTCAAGGCATAGAAAAAATCAGGACAAGTTCCTCTAATTAGCACCAACGATACAAGACTCCCTATTTCTTGGAAAAGGAAAACAAAATACAGCTAGTTCAAGCAAAAATCTTGGAAAAACCGCAAGATAATGAAAAATCAAGAGGGATTTGTTGCGCTACCTAAGGAAATAAACAAAAATAAAAGAGATATATCTTTGGATTTTTATTTTCTTAATTTTTTGTATTTTTATTTATAAACTAAACTACTATACAAACTAATAGAATTACTAGACTATTACAATATAATTAGAATTTAAAGTTATGATTACATGCTACAATGTCTAATAAAGCTAGAAATAAATCAAACAAAGCCAATTACTACAAAACCAAAGTAGTACAAGAAAATAAGAGTTCCCCACCCCACACTTAAAAAATTACATCGTCCCCAATGCGAACTAGTAAGAACAAAGGTGTAATAACGGACTCCTTGAGGTCCTGGGCCTAGTCATCAACATCGTTGATAGTGCCAGAAATAACACTCTCATCATTTAACTCCATAATGGAGTTCATATCGTCACCAAGAAGAAGCCTAGGAACTCTATCCAAAAGAGAAATTTCCTAGTTGGGGCGCCCATATATGAGAGCATCCTAGGAAGTTCAAATATATTTAAGGATAAGGATGAAGCTTTGTAATCTCAAAGAGGGCCTTTAACAAGATGTCAAGCCAAAGAGTTGCAAAACAAGGTCATTAGACTTCAAGTGCAAATAAAGAAGTTGTTAATTAGAAGAAAGAGCTCAAGGATAAAGGTACGAAGTGGCTAGGTATTACAAATATTTTATGGCCCAAATTTATGTCCAAGAAAAGGAGGATTGGATCCCAAGGAACATCCTTTGAAGAAGGTCCTAGTTAGTCCATCTTTGGACCAATTTGGTACCTAAAATGTATCCAAACTTGTAGCCCATGAAGTTCTATATAAAGCCACAATTTTATGACATAAAAATGATATACTTGATGTCCAAGAAGGGTTCATAGGCGTGCTAGAGGTTGAGTGCATGTTGGTGCCAAGTTGCTTGCAAATTTCCTTCAAGATTTTAAAGATTCTATCCAAGATTGGTTTAGGACTTATTTCTATCTATTTTAGGACTATATTTATTGCTTTCCTAGTTATTTAAGGTTATTTGTTTCTTTTCCTAAGATTGTTGGAATTACTTTCCAAGAATGACTTGGTTTTTGCTTAGTAGTATTTTCCTTTTCCTAAGGTAGCTGGACTTGTTGTCCAAGGTAGTTTAGGACTTTATTTCCTTATTATTTTAACCTTAATTTCGTGACCCTTCCTACCTATATAAGGGGTGTCTTCTTTACTTTTAGACTTAGATTAATATAGACAATATCAATAAAAATTGTGAGATTTTTCTTGCACTCTTGTGTCTGGATACTCTTTGATTTATTCTTCAACCATCAAGACTCAACTTAAGGTAGTAAGATTAAACCCTTTCGAAATCTTAGATCATTTCTAGGTATTCAAGAAAGGTGATAAGTTTAGGTTTATTGTTGTTCTTGTTATTCTAAAGGGTCGGGTTTCACAATCTATCTCTTGATTTTAATTCTCTATCAAAGGCGATTAGTTCTTTCTTAGCTAATTGTTGTTGTTAGGATTCAACTTCAAGAATAGACTTCTTTAATTCAAGAAACTCTTTCTTGAGTTCAATCTATCTTTAATTTTGTGTCTTCTTTTTTGTTTCTTGTCACGACCCAAATCCCAAACCCGGTCGTGATGGCGCCTCTCGTGAATACAAGGCCAGCCAATTTGAACCACAACTCATTTTAAGCAGTTAATTTAACAAGAGAACAACACAACATAGTTTAATAGCGGTCATTTGCGGAAAAATATAGTGAATCATTCCAACAACAGCCCGAAACCCGGGTGTCACAAAGTCATGAGCAACTAATGAAATCCTAATAACAAGATTACTATTACAATATTTCTGGCACAATTGTTTAAAGAAAGTGGAAATAACAATATAAAGAGATACGGGGCTGCGGACGCCAACAGCTACCTCGTAGTCTCTGAGTCACTGCTCTGACAATCGTAGTTAATGCCTCGGAGCGGAATCAATAACGCCTGCACACATGGTGCAGGGAGTAATGTGAGTACTTCCAACTCAGTGAGTAGCACATATAAATAATGACTGAAAGCAAGGAAACACGTAAAGCACAAGGCAATGCATAATGAAGCAGTAAATCATTATTTGAAAACAGTAAATCAGTAAGAAATCATTTAAAAATCTTCCCAGCTCTGGTTACCAGTTGCCATTGTTACCAACTGTAACCTACAGTTGTCATTGTTACCAACTGTAATATTCCTGGGCTCAGTATCAATCTCACAGCTCTGGTTACCAATTGTCATTATTACCAACTGTAACCTACAGTTGTCATTGTTATCAACTGTAATATCTCCGATTACCGATTGTCATTGTTACCAACCATAACCTACAGTTGTCATTGTTACCAACTATAATATCTCTGGTTACTAGTTGTCATTATTACCAACTGTAACCTACAGTTGTCATTGTTACCAACTGTAATATCTCTGGTTACCAGTTGTCATTGTTACCAACTGTAACCTACAGTTGTCATTGTTACCAACTGTAATATCTCTGGTTCCCGATTGTCATTGTTACCAACTGTAACCTACATTTGTCATCGTTACCAACTGTATTATCTCTGGGTACCCTGCGCTCACTGGGGGTGTACAGACTTCGGGAGGGGCCCCTTACGGCCCAAGCGCTATATCAAGCCACCTCGTGGCATACATCTAGGCCCTCGGCCTCATATCAATCAAGCCACCTCGTGACGTATAAACAGTATCTCAGGCCCTCAGCCTCATATCACTCAGTAAAACCTCACACCTGCCCCTCGGCCGCACTCAGTCAGAAAATCATCACAAGCCCCTCGGGCATAGTAAAATAGTAGTTCTCAGCCCAACATCAATTCAAATATTGTATAAATCTCAAAACAGAGTAAAAACTGGTTGAGTTGTACAACAGTGGAAACAACATGACTGAGTTCAAGTAATAAGTACAAATAGTGAGGAAATAGTGGTAAAAATCCCCGGAGGGTTCAAACAATTGGCACGAAGCCCAAATATGGCAATCAGCCCAAAACATGATGATATCAAATAGGTTTCAATCAAATATGTAGTAAAAATCATTTAAAGATTCGGGGTTTGCCTTAGTAGGTCTTATTCCCCTTCGAGTTTCGTTAAATCGGTATGGCATTAGCCTTTTAAGAATCAGGGTTGGCCTTAGTAGGTCTTATTCCCCTTCGAGTTTTATTAACTCGGTATGGCCTTAGCCTTTTAAGTATCGGGTTTGGCCTTAGTAGGTCTTATTCCCCTTCGAGTTTCATTAACTCGGTATGGCCTTAGCCTTTTAAGAATCGGGGTTGGCCTTAGTAGGTCTTATTCCCCTTCGAATAAATTTGATTTTTGGATGAATCCCCGAATGAGGCAGTATTTAATTGAACAAAGAAAATCGAGGCCCTTGGGCTCGGAGACAGGATATTGGTGCAAGAGATCTTTATTCTTGTTCACGTGCTTGTACAGTTTATTTCGGGGATAGATCAATCTATTTGGGTATGGTTCCTTTGACCGTTTGACCCTTACATCGATTCCTAATGATCTTTGATTTTAGGAATGTTTCCCCGAATTGAAGTAGCCAAGCAGCCTTCCGATATTTGAGGTCGATCGATGATTAGCTCCGAGTATTGTTATCATCGATCTATGATCGGTCTTCAAATCTAAGTTAGGACGATTTACTGGTTGCCTCGTTAAAAACCTTGCCGTAAAACCCAATTTGGGACAAAATCGGTTGAAGGGAAAAGAAGTGCAACTCGTGCTGTCAGTCCTAACATCTCGTACTTCCCGATTCGAGGCTACTTTATTTGATACCTGCAAATGTTAGTTTGTCGATGCAGCATAAAAACAAGTAAAAATGAGGAACGAAGGGTCGTACCTTAACAGTAGTATCGTTTCAAGTGATTTATGTTCCAGTTATTTGGTAGCTGTTTGCCGTCCATCGTTCCAAGCTTGTATGATCCCTTTCCAGTGATCTTTATGATGGAGTAAGGTCCTTCCCAATTCGGTCCCAATTTCCCTTCGTTCGGGTTTTGTGTGTTGGGTGTGACCTTCCTGGGTACTAAATCTCCGATGTTGAAATGTCGAAGATGGGTTCTCCTGTTGTAGTATCTTTCAATCTTTTGTTTTTGAACGGCCAACCGAACGAGGGAAACTTCCCTTTTTTTGTCCAATAATTCCAGATTCGTATTCATAACCTCGGGTTCGATTCTTCGGTCGCATAGCGGAACCTGACATTTGGTTCACCGACTTCGACCAGTATCAAAGCTTTAGCACCGTACACCGGGGAAAAGGGAGTGGCTCTGGTGCTAGATTTCTCGGCCGTACGATACGCCCATAGGACTTCAAGAAATATCTCTTTCCATTTCCCCTTCGCATCGGTCAACCTCTTTTTGAGATTTCGAAGTATTGTTTTGTTGGTAGATTCGGCTTGTCCATTCCCGTTGGGGTGGTAGGGCGTTGATAGGATTCTTTTGATCTTGTTATCTTTGAGGAATTTTGTCTTTATTATCGACGAACCGTTTCCCATTGTCACACATGATCTTTGATGGCATCCCAAACTGACATATGATGTGATCCCAAATGAACTCGATTACTTCTTTTTCCCTAACCTTCTCGTATGCCTGCGTTTCTACCCATTTGGAGAAATAATCAGTCATCAAAAGAATGAATTGAGCCTTACCTGGTGTGTAGGGAAGAGGGCCAACGATGTCCATACCCCATTTCATGAACGGCCATGGTGATAATACCGAATGCAACGTTTCCCCGGGCTGATAGATCATCAGGGCATGTCTTTGACATTCGTTACATTTGCGAACGAACTCCACGTCCTTTTCCATGTCAATCCAATAATAACTGGCTCTAATTATTTTTCGGATAAGGGGTTCGGCACCGGAGTGGTTCCCACAAGTTCCTTCGTGGATTTCTCTTAGAATGTATTCAGTGTCACCCAGTCCCAGACATATCGCGAGGGGGCCTCCCTTCTAAATAGAGTTCCGTCATCGGATAAGCAGAATCGAGCCGCCTTTGTGCGCAAGGCTCTAGATTCTTTTGCATTTGAGGGGAGTTTTCCGGAGCTGAGGTATTCTATGTATTTGTTCCTCCAATCCCAAGTCAGACTCGTCGTATTGATTTCCGCATGGCCTTCTTCCACTACCGACCTCATGAGCTGTATGACATTTTCGGATTCGATCTCATCATCTTCAATCGATGATCCCAAACTGGCGAGGGCATTGGCTTCGCTGTTTTGCTCTCGAGGTATGTGTTGTATGGTCCATTCTTTGAACCTATGCAGTGTAACTTGTAGTTTGTCTAAATACTTTGCATTCGTCCTTCTCTTACCTCGAAAGTTTTGTTGACTTGATTTACCACAAGAAGGGAGTCGCACTTAGCTTCGATTATTTTTGCTCCCATGCTTTTGGCTAGTTCTAAACCTGCAATCATAGCCTCATATTCTGCTTCATTGTTAGTTAATTTCACAATCTTGATAGACTGTCGGATTGTGTTATCGGTTAGGGGCTTTAGCACGATACCAAGCCCCAATCCCTTCGCGTTCGAGGCACCATCTGTGAACAGGGTCCACACTCTCGAAAGAGTCCCCGATCCGACCAGTAGCTTTCTTTCGACCTCGGGTATTAAGGATGGTGTAAAATCGGCAACGAAATCTGCCAACACCTGAGATTTAATAGCAGTTCGGGGTCGATATTCGATGTTATACCCACTTACTTCGATAGCCCATTTGGCCAATCGGCCAGAGAGTTCGGGCTTATGCATTATGCTTCTTAACGGGTAAGTCGTTACGACGCATATGGGATGACACTGGAAATAAGGCTTCAGTTTTCTGGAGGGACTCAACAAAGCGAGTGCCAATTTTTCAAAATGAGGGTACCTAGTTTCAGCCTCGCCTAAGGTTCTGCTAACGTAATAAATTGGAAATTGCGTACCTTGCTCTTCTCGAACTAGAACTCCACTTACCGCTATTTTCGAGACCGCAAGGTAAAGGTACAGCCGTTCACATGTCTTCGGTGTATGTAGCAAGGGCGGGCTAGACAGATACCTTTTAAGCTCTTCTAAAGCGTGTTGGCATTCCGGTGTCCATGAGAAGTTGTTCTTATTTTCAATAGATTGAAAAATCGATGGCTTTTATCGGATGATCTTGAAATAAATCATCCCAAAGCGGCTATACGACCTGTCAGCTTTTGTACAGCCTTCACATTATCTACAACTGTGATGTCCTCGATAGCCTTGATCTTTTCGAGGTTGATTTCTATTCCTCGATTCGAGACCATGAAACTGAGGAACTTGCCCGAGCCCACACCAAATGCGTATTTTTCCGGGTTCAACTTCATGTTGTATTGCTTTAGCACGTCGAATGTTTCCTGCAAATGCTTCAAATGGTCCTCTGCTCGCAGGGACTTAACTAACATATCATCAATATAAACTTCTATCGTTTTTCCTAGTTGTTTTTCAAACATTCGATTTACTAGGCATTGGTAAGTGGCTCCTGCATTTTTTAACCCGAACGGCATCACGTTGTAACAGTATGTGCCATACTTAGTGATGAAGGATGTTTTTTCTTGGTCAGCTGGGTCCATTCGTATTTGGTTATAGCCAGAGTAAGTATCGAGAAAGCTAAGGGTCTCGTGGCCAGCGGTAGCATCGATCATGCGATCGATGTTGGGTAAAGGGAAAGAGTCTTTTAGGCATGCCTTATTCAGATCCTTATAATCTACACACATTCTTAGTTTATTCCCTTTTCTAAGGACTACTACTACGTTTGCTAACCATTTCGGGTATTTAACCTCCCGAATGGACCCTATCTTTAGAAGCTTAGTTACCTCATCCTTGATGAATGCGTGTTTGATCTCGGACTGAGGCCTCATTTTTTGCTTGACCGGTCAGAACTTCTGGTCTAGGCTTAGCTTGTGAGTTGTTATCTCCGGTGGTATACTTGTTATATCAAGGTGGGACCAAGCGAAGCAATCTTCGTTAGTTATAAGAAATTGGATAAATTTTGTTCTGAGCTCGGAGCTGAGGCCCAAACCCAGGTATACCTTTCGTTCTGGCAAGTCTTCTCGGAGTGAGACTTGCTTGAGTTCCTTAATTGTCGATTTGGTAGCATCGGATTCATCGGGACTGATGAAAGATTTGGGGATTCGGTAATCGTCATCCTCGAGATATGCTGGTTTATCTACATTTGTCGAGGATGATGTCTGTTATTGCTATTTCATCTTGTTCTCGACCCTTTGTGAAGGAACTACTGGTACTGGTGTTATTTCTTCCACTGCGAACATTTCTTTCGTAGCCTGTTGCTCCCCGTGAACTGTTATAATTCCATCGGGTGATGGGAATTTCAGTACTTGGTGCAGCGTCGAAGGTACGGCTCTCATGTCATGGATCCATGGTCTCTCGAATAGAGCGTTGTACCTCATGTCTCCACTGATTACGCAAAACTTCATTTCTCGAATGGTTCCGGCAGTGTTTATCGGCAACGTTATTTCTCCCTTGGTTGTTTCACACGCCATGTTGAACCCATTGAGTACTCGGACTGTAGGGACAATTCGATCCGTCAGACCGAGTTGTTCTACGACCTATGATCGGATTATATTGGCCGAACGGCCTGGTCGACCAATACGCACTTCACTTTAATTCTGTGTATAAGCACAGATATCACTAGCGCGTCATTGTGAGGTTGCATAATCCCTTCCGCATCATCCTCGCTAAAATGTAAGATTCCCTCCATTGCGTAGTCTCGAGTGCATTTTTCCCTGGTGATGGATATCTTGGTGTGTTTCAGCATCGGACCATGAGGGGCATCTGTTCCGCCAATAATCATGTTAATCGTGTGTTGTGGCTCTTCTTGGTTTGCTTGTTTATTTCCATTTCTATAATGATTCTTCGCTCGGTCGCTCAAAAATTCTCGAAGATGTCCGTTTTCGAGCAACCTTGCCACCTCTTCTCTTAATTGTCGGCAATCTTCTGTCCTGTGTCCGTGTGTACCGTGATATTTGCATATCAGATTAGGATCCCTTTGGGCTGGATCCGATTGTAACGGTCGAGGCCATTTGGTGTCCTTGATGCGACCGATAGCTGATACGAGAGCAACCGCATCAACATTAAAATTGTATTCCGATAACCGAGGCGCTTCTTGGTGACCAGTGGTTCTCTCTAAATTGCCTTTAATTATGGAGCCTCGTGTCACGACCCAAACCGGAGGGCCACAGCTGGCACCCGGGCCCTACCTGCCGAGTGCCGCCATACATCTTATCTAACCTTTCTTATTATCTGTAAGGGCCAACAAGATCAGTATAAATGGTAGACAAAAATTTTAATCAACCAAAAATGACGGGTAAAGCCATAAACATATATACTATAGCCGACAAGGCTGACATGAAAGACTATATAACAAAAGTAAATTCGCTGACAAGGCAATCCCAACTATACATGAGTCTACACCTGTCTATGAGCCTCTAAAGAACAGAAGTGCTGCAAAACTTTACCGGAACAGGGCCCCGACATACCCGTAATGCCTAGAACAAAAATATGCATACCAAGACCACGGCAAGTCTGGAGAAGGGACCTCGCCAACAACTGCTGAAATGGCTGCCTACTGTCGTGGGGAGCTTCGTCTTCCTGTCTATTAGGACCTGCAGCACGATATGCAGCGTTCACAAAAGAGGACGTCAGTACGAATAGAGTACTGAGTATGTAGAACAAGAAAGCATAATGTAATAATAATGTGTATAGGGGCAGAGAATATACGCCCTATAACATCTAAGTGCCTCTGAGGGTGATGAGAATATACGTACTGTAACATCGGAGTGCCTCTAAGGGCGACTAATCATGAAATGCCTGATGTGTATATATGTATATATATCCTTTTATAAAAACCATCATCATCATATACATACGCCTCTGTGGGCCTCATCATCATCATATCATACCCCGGCCATCATAAGGCTCGGTAACATCAATACCCAACTGATCAGTGGTTGCACAATAGGTGCTGCCCGGCCGACTATAACGCGGCGTGATAAAGTAAAATAATTGCCGACTATAGCGCGGCTCAGTAGAGTAAAACATATACATATATCTAGTTGCATAATAGGTGCCTGCCCGGCTGACTATAGTGCGGCGCGGTAAAATAGATATTGCATGCTGGACTCATTAGAATCATATTCTGAACCTTTTGAAGTGACGTAAGGTCAAAGAGATAACATCAACATCAATCCTCCCATAAGAGGGGAATAATATGAGTACTACTAGTCCCTAAGAGTAAAGCACCTTTGGGGCTCGTTCAATGCGTATGTTTAATCAGAGTCGTGCAAAAGAAGGAAAGGGACAGTCTCACATACCTTGTATACACTGCCCAATCTCAAGCTATGAAAATGCCACGTCTCCTTAGTCTACAATAAGAGAAATGACACTATCGTAATCGTTTAAGCGTCGTAACTATTATGTATCAACCGTAACCTATGTTACGATGAAACAGACAACACCTCCCCTATATATATGACTTCCCACAAGTTAACACAATCATCAAACAGCCCAAACAACATAAATAATAATCATCTTGAGCCTCCCAAAATAGTCCACCAACCAACAACATTACTAGCAAGCCTTTCGACATATATCTCACAAGTTCTAGCTTCAACGACTTAGTCGTAACTTGGATAATGTTAAAATACATGTAGGGTAAGAGGTTCCTTACCTTTAAAAAGGAAAAACAACACCAATTTGGCCTTAATTGACCACGAAATACCCCTCCAATGCTGCCACAAAATAAGGGAGCGAAGCTAGCAATCAATTAGGGTTTTTCGGCACTAGAATCACTTTAGAAGGTTTGAAATCACCTAGGTCGATATTAAAACTTAAGGGAGTATTTTACAGAACACAACCAACTTTAAACAACCTCCCACACGAGCTGGGTCAACACAAAAATTAGCAACAACAAGAAGAACAAAAACTTACTCGCGCCACGAGATTCCCGACACTTGATTTGTGTTGTTTGCCCTTTGTTTTAGTCTTGGATCATGAGAGAACCTTGAGGGAGTGTTCTTAGGGTTCTAAGGTCTGAATATACTGAAAAATAATGACTTAAAACGGGGTTGAGGCGTGTTTATATATATATCCATGTCTTAAACCGACTATGTGGGGCCCACCGAGAGGTTCTTGGCGCAGTTTCGCAAAAATGCGAATTTCTTTCAATTCTGAGATTGTATCGATGAACGGTTTAATGCGTTCGAAACTAGACTCATAGGTATTCAATTTGGTGGGTAGATCACCCCGTAATTCCAAGTAAATTGGGAGAAAATCTTAGTGATATTTGACCTAAAGTATGAGTAAAATTATGAACGTAAGTTGCGACAACTTTTGTCGTCTTTTATTTCATAACTCGTTTGACTTCAAGACTTATGAAACGGATATTATATGATTCAAATACCTTAAAACATGACCTCTGATACCACGTTTGTCATGACCCAAGCCGGAGGGCCGCGACTGGCACCCGGGCCCTACCTGTCGAGTGCCACCATACATCTTATCTAACCTTTCTTATTATCTATAAGGGCCAATAAGATCAGTATAAATGGTAGACAAGAATTCTAATCAACCAAAAATGACGGGTAAAGCCAAAAACATATATACCATAGCTGACAAGGCTAACATGAAAGACTATACAACAAAAGTAAATTCGCCGACAAGACAATCCCAACTATACATGAGTCGACACCTTTCTATGAAACTCTAAAGAACATAAGTGCTGCAAAACATTGTCAGAACAGGGCCCCGACATACCCATAATGCCTATAACAAAAATATGCATACCAAGCCCACGGCAAGTCCGAAGAAGGGGCCTCGCCAACAACTGTTGATACTGTCGTGGGGGAGCTTAGTCTACTTGTCTATCAGGACCTGCAGCACGATATGCAGCGTTCACAAAAGAGGACGT